>CAUZXS010006389.1:0-170000 GCA_963585895.1 Sepioteuthis lessoniana
GATAGACGACTGCTGGCAATAAAAACAACAAAGACGGGTGATCGTAAGAGAAGATAATAATATTACATACAGACATATGAACATTTAGTGAATCATTGATAGATTACGCTAGTAATCAGTTGTTTTCATTTAGTCAGCCGATAAATCTTTAAACCTTTCGTTCGAGATGAATGAAACTATAAAGAAATATTCTGCGCTATATCCTCATCGTCGTAGATTGACAACCTGTGTGCGTTGTGATAATCCCACTCATAAAAACTATGATTATTCAATTTCTTTTAGTTATAGTTCATTCTCATTATTTTGATACCGAGCTATTTTCATGTTGTCATAGTTTGACGTGCCGAGTAAGTTGATAAAACAAATAAAGAAATAAGAAAAGAAAAGCAGAAAAAAAACCCACGTAAAATTAAATGTAAAAAAAGGAATTATTGTCAAAACAAATAGAAAACAGTTTTCTGGCGTACACTAAAATCTCATTGGGGTGTCCTCGTGGTGTAATGGTTAAAGCGATGGACTGCAGAATCGTAGTAAGCGAGTTCGAACACCAGTCGCGCTATTACGTTCACTTTCGGGCAAATACCCTTGGGAAAGGTATAACCCCCCCTCATCATACCACTTCTGTTCTTCTAGGAGAATAGATTTGGCATTAAATAAAGTACAAAGTTTGATATGCCATTAAACAAAGAAACCAAACCAACCAAAATCTCAAGATTGAAAAACGGTGTTGATAGATCAAATTGGTTGGTTGCTTGGTTTTGTGGCATATCAACGCTTGCAGTGTAATCTAATTCCAAACCTTTTTTATGCATGCAGGTATATATAGCTAGACGAACCAGACATGCCAGAGAAGCTAGGACGAGCTCGTAAGTGATGTACTCCTGTGGACCCCCGCATAGGGCCAATCAAAAGCAGGACGACCAGCTCGAACATACATACAGTAACTATGTGATGATACGGGATGTAACCCTAAAGACCTGCCAGAGGCGATGAATGATAGGGAGACGTGGATAGAAAGGGTCAGGGATATCCGTGCTTGCCGCACGACATGATGATGATATATTATATATATGATAGTAATATTATTTTTAGATGAGCTACGGCGCATTTAACAGGCTCATTGAGCCAGTGGGTGGAATGTTCACTAATGATCCGGGCGACCTGGATTTAATCCTAGGTCGCGTCATACGAAAGACTTTAAAATGGTTCTTGATACCTCCTTGCTTAACACTCAGCAATATAAGGTACATATCGAGGGTAAAGTGGAGCAAACGAGGGAAAGGATTGGCGCCCTTCCAACACATCGGTGTAATAGCTATTGAAAAGGGAGCCTTCTGGTCACCGTCGACTATGGTCGCCAACTTTGCAACTTACTATATGGTGTCGAGTATTTCAATTCCACACTAATAATTCTGTTTGCTCACAGTTAAATAGTATCAAGCAGAGTATAATATTAAACTGTTCTATTTGACACATAGATGAAACACAAACAGGAACTACCACTCCCGGTAGGTGTCTTATAAGGAGTAATGGCAATGAAGATGTGCTCCCCTCTCTCCAAAGCTGTAGGACTGGAGCCTATTCCCCCAGCTATGGGTTAAGTAGAATCACCACCGTTCTCCTATAAGGAGGTTTTTAATATTAGCTATCAAAGTTGATATGCCGGTAAACAAAGATATAACAAACAAAACATATATATATATATATTCTTGGTACACGAAAATTTGTGTAAACAAATAAATAGCGAAATCATTGGTAAGGGGAAGATTATTCTAAAATAATAAAACAACGAGGGCCCTTTCGTCTGGCACTTGTCAGGCTTAGTCATCGGAAATAATAATTAAAGACGGGATGTAAAATAATTAATTGGATTGAAGGGGGAGAAAAATATTCAAGTCACACCAGTCTCCCACACTGCCCCAAATATT
Source organism: Sepioteuthis lessoniana (assembly GCA_963585895.1). Lineage (NCBI taxonomy): Eukaryota > Metazoa > Mollusca > Cephalopoda > Myopsida > Loliginidae > Sepioteuthis > Sepioteuthis lessoniana. The sequence goes on from CAUZXS010006389.1 coordinate 1,929, forward strand.
TTTAAGATGTGACTTCTTAACTGTCTACATAGAGGAGGCCGATTTATAGCGATATAAATCGCCTCTAAGACATTAAGATGAATTTTGCCTCTAGCTCTATGCAGAACAGAAAAACAGGCATCTTCATATCTAGTCCGGCAACTATTTATGGTAAGCAAATGCTTACCAATAGCCGAATCCATGGCCTGAGAATGTCTGAATGTTTTTCGGCCTTTTGTTATAATGTCGTCTAATTCTCACTTGGAGGCGTTGACTAGTCCTGCCTATATATGTCGAAATACATCGACATTCAAACTTATATATTAACATTGTTTAAAGATAGGCAACTTGTCCTTATGTGTGGAATTAAGGGCCGTCTTCCCTGTGAAAATTGGTCGCAAATTAACAGCATGATAACAGCGGTACACAGCGGTGGCAATCCTCTCAGCAAAGGGCTGGCTTGCAGAACCAACCTAAAGTAAACAGGACATCTCGGAGGACCGAAGGTTTTGTTCTTATTTTTTAACCTAGTCACTGTAAACTTGATATTATCATCAATGACTTCCTCAGGAAACCCATTGTTAATAAATATTTCTTTGAGTTCTATCACTGCAGATATTCAAAGCTCTATAGGAAAGACATTTGATTAAATTAAGCTTCCTAGATATAGCCCAGTAAATGTCGCTTTTCTATAAACCGATGTAAGGAAAGAAGAATCACATCATTCAACTAGCACACCTAAAAATGGCAGTTTATTATTATTTTCTTCCTCCATGTGTACCATATTCACAATTAACACTATGTGGGAAATGGACATATAATGTTCATTACTATAGAATATATAAAGAACATAGGAATCTCGGAATTCGAAAACACGTAACGACTTCTTGTTCAGGTACGAAACCTTTTTATTAACTTTGAGTTAAAGGTTTCGACGTAAGGAGGAAAGACACAATCTTCTATGCTGTCTTATTCATTTGGCCCCCAACTCGAGCGGCCCCCATAGGGCGCACGTTCGCCTCGCGCCTGCGAGCTCCAAAACTCGGTCCTTCTCGTTTGGCGTCTAGTACTCGACTCTTTCTCTCTTCAAATTCTCACACAAAAACCAATGCGCGCTTCCGGTGCGGGACGTCACCCGCACCTTGTCACCCAGTATTGTCTAGGACTGTTATGACATCTGAGTGACACCTCCATCCGCCCGCGCGCACCCGCGTTAACACCTGCTTCTATGTTACACCTAACAAACCCATGTGCTGAGCCGAAAGGTTCTCAGCCTAACTAAACTCAAAGGCATGAACCGAAATCCCTCGGCTATTTTATAACACATGGTAAATGTCAAAGATGAGTGTAACTCATTCAATTTATCGACGACCAATAATTCATCGTTACGTGATCTAAAGGAAACAAAATATCATCCATATACCGAAGATAAATGAACGGCTTACGAAACTTTTCAAACAAATGTCTTTCTTGGAACCCAACAAAAATATTAGCCAGAATAGGGGCAAGAGGGGAACCCATACTAACACCCTCAATCTGGCGGTGCATGATCTCATTGAAACTAAAAGACACTGACTTTGTGGCAATCCCCATCAACTCAATAAAAACCTCCTCTGGAAAGGGAAGGGCAGTAGCTAATGGACCACGATACAAAAAATCAGCGCATATAGATACTGTCTCATCCAAAGGGATGTTCGTAAATAATGAGACAATACCAAAGGAGACCAGAAATTGCGACTCATTACATACAGGAAGACGATGGAGAGTAGAGGAAAATGTAAAAGAGTCCTTCACACAGAACCCGGAATAAAATTCTAGGACAGGGTTTAGGACTTCAACCAGCCATTTAGCCAAAGAATGCTGGGCAGAATGGCACATAGAAAGAATAGGACGCAGAGGAATACCCAATTTATGTATTTTTGGCAATCCATACATTCTTGGTCTCTGCGAACCTGTTGGACGAATGAACTCATAGACCGCCTTCGATATAAATTTTCTTCGGAATAACTCAAGGAAACGCTTTTGTAATTTATTTTTTAGCTTCTGAGTGTCATCAAAAGACATCCCCAAGTTTGAAGAATTTGTTAGTATCTTCCAAAATAGCATTCATTTTTCCTATGTAGTCAACTCTGTTTAAAATAATAACACCAGCACCTTTATCAGATTTAGTAACAACAATGTCGATATTCATTTTAAGTTGCTTTGCCGATTCTAAATGTACCCTCTGCCACAACCCCCACAAAAAAAAAAAACAATGAGAATCGACAGAGGTGTTAACAAAGGACTGAAACAAATCGGCGAAACGAACCTTCAGATTAGCAATATTACCAGAAGGAGCAAGAGAATGCCTCCACAGCTGTAAATATAACAATTCAGTTTCGGCAAATACAGCAGCCGAACTTGTACTACGGGTGGGAGGAACACAAAAATTAGGTCCCCTCGATAGTACAAATTTTCCGCTGTCCGACAAATCATAGGAAGAATAATTAAAATATGTTTACTTGTAGTTACGATTGAATCATATTTCCTTTTAATTAAATGTTCAAGAATTGTTGGTTGCTATTCAATAACTTACTCTTTAAACGAAAAGAGTTATTAGTTAGATACTTAGAAAATCGAAGGAGATTTAAAAAAAAACTAAGGGAAGACCAACACGTTTTCCACTTTTGATATAAGTGAGATTTTACAGATTCTATTGAGTCTAAAAAGAAAGAAATTTCGTCCTTCAAATATACACGTAATACATTAATAGTATTACGACATTTTATTTTCCTCATCCGTTGAACTATGTATCTCGGAGCTAAATTATTGTCAAGGCAAGATTGATGAAAAAGGATATTATTTTCATTGGTATCAAGTAGGTATCTTAAGTGAATGATTTTATTCAGATTACCAATGATTCTAGGGCTGTACCTATCCTTAATGTATTTTATTAAATTCTTGGTACACGAAAATGTGTATGAACAAATAAATATCGAAATCATTGGTAAGGGGAATACTTTTTTAAAATAATAAAACAACGAGGGCCCGTTCATCATATATATATATATATATATATATATATATAATATTATTTTTTTAAAACGCAGTTTCTTCCAAGCAGCGGTGTGTCGATACTGCTATATGGAAGAACTACGCGGACGCTAACTAAACGTATAGAGAAATAGCTTGACGGCAATTACACATGAATGCGGTAAGCAATATTGAACAAGTCCTGGAGGCAGCACCCCACAAAGCAGCAGCTGTACGGCAACCTACCATCCAGCACGAAAACTATCGAAATTAGACGAACAAGACATGCGGGACACTGCTGGAGAAGTAGGGATGAGTTCATAAGTGATGTACTCCTGTGGACCCCTTCACGTGGACGAGCAAAGGCAGGACGACCAGCTCGAACCTACAGCTCTGTGCCGATACGGGATATAGCCCTGAAGACCTACTGGAAGCAATGTATGATATGGAGGAGTGGCGAGGGAGGGTCAGGGATACCTGTGCTGATAGCGCGACATGATGATGATATATATTATAAAATATTATTCAATCCTGTAAATCCGGAATAGGGAATAATTCAAATTAGGACAAATAAAGAAATATCTAAAAAAAGAATATTGAATTCGACTTTTTTCAAGAAATATGGGTATTATTAATTAAATAAATAGATAGAAAATGTTTAGCTATGATTTATTAAATTGGTAAAGATATTGGAATTTGTGATTTATATAAGTAAGCTTTATTCTATTATTGTTATTTGGTCAGTTTGAAAATAATTAACATTAATTTCAATTGTATGTGTTTTTCAAAGAAAAAAATAGGAATATACTAAATTTAGATTGTCTGAATAATTTTGTTATAAATGTTTGAATTATTTTACATGTGTTACTGTAATTGTTATTGTTGTCTCTGTTTGATTTGAAGTAGGATGACACCAGATGTTGTTTTATACGGCATAATTCTTGCCACTCATTGTTTAGGCTAGCTTACATAGATAGGAGAAATAGTTATTTTTTTGTCTAGGTGTGAATGTGTAAAATTTATTTTATTTCCATTTCGTATTTGATCTGAAGAAGTTCTGTTAATTTCTTTTAGAGCATTGATTCATATCAATGCTTTTAACTGGATGGAAATAAATTTATTATCTTATTGTGACTGATTGTTTATATATATATATATATATATATGGTTTAGTTCCGTGTTTGACGAGGATAAGGGCTAGGTTTATTTCTTTGCATCTGAGTCACCACTGAGAAGAGTGCTAACGAAACTAAATAATTTTGGTACCCATTCCGCTGAAATTTCTATACGGAACAGAACTCCGGGATGAACTAAAATGTGACACAAATCAATCAATCTCTCGGTCTTTCTATCGATCTATCTCCCATTAATATTACACTATACCAATGACTTGAAAAGCAAGGCTAATTCCTTGTAAACCAAAGATAAAAAGCCTTTATCATTTCTAGAGGGACAATAGGCAATAAAAAACGGATATTATTATGTATTATCGAATTCTATTGACAGTTTACCAACGAAATAAAAATCAGATCTCAGAATAATAAAGGAACCATTCCCAGTTGTAGCCGTGTCAGTGCTATGGAATGGCTGCATTAACTGGACCCTAATAAAACTTTTAGAGAAAGAAAAACTAAATGGAAATTACATGAGGATTCTGCGTACAGTTTTTAAGAAATCCCAGTATCAGTATCCGAAAAAGAAAAAACAGCAGCTTGACGAGCACTGTTCTCTATCTTACAAACCATCCAAGTAAGACGAAAAAGAAGATTTTCGGCACTCCTGGAGAAGAAGGGCCAAACTCATAATCAATGTTTTCCAGTGGGCCCCTACACATGTACACACCAGTGTCGGCTATCTTGAAAGAACTTACTTTTATCAACTCTGAGCTGACAGAGGATGCAGTCTTGAGAACCTACCGTGAGGAACTAGTGAGAGAGAATCAAAGGAATCTATGTAATTAGCAGGACGCTAATGATTTTTCAACAAAATTTACAACAATGAAACTCTCTTGCCAAAAGTACATCCTATATATATATATATATATGAATAAAACAAAAACCGGTCGCATTAGGATTATAATTTCATTTCCATCCTGTTATGGGTTTTGCTATAAATAAAAAATAATAAAAAATAACAGGACTTCTTCAGATCTAATGGATAAAATAATTCAGAATAGACACAGGAAAGAAGGGTGGGAGGGGTAGAAGAAGGGAGAAGAGTTTTCTCCTCCTTTAGCCCACTTCCGGTTTTTTTTTACCGGTTGGAATTATAGTAAATCAATTTTCTAATTCTTTAAAATCTAAATACATTTCAACTAAAAACTTAAAACTAATTTAGGAAAGTACGCACACACACACACACACACATATATTTATATATATATATATATATATATATATATATATATATATATATATATATACGTGCGTATTTATCAATCACTACACTCGGGTAGGATATGACACAAGGTCAATTTTTAAACGGAGTTTAACAGGTTTGAATTCAGAGTTTTCCTTCTTCTAGAATAACTGCCTCACCAAAGCTGAAGAACGCAGCCTGCCCTACTATTTACCAATAGCTGAAGGGAGAGTAATTGGATTCATACCTTCCCCAAGGCTATTAGTACTATGTGAAATGCAATCATTCTCGTCCAGGATTTGAACTCCTGTGGCCGTGTCCATTTCCTACGACGATATCCATTACACCACATGCACACACACACACCCACCCACCCACACACACACACATATATATATATATGCGTGTGTGAGTGTGTGTGTGTGTGTGTGTGTAAGGCAACAGGTGGTATAGGCCTCCATGTCAATGTGGAGGAAACCAGGTACATAAGTTTAAATCAAAATCAAACAAGAGACATCTCAACCCTATTTGGTAGCTCCTTAAAACTAGTGGAAAAAATCACATACATCAAAAAGAGCGACGCATCTACGGAAAATGATATCAATACGTGACTAGCAAAGACATGATCCACAATCGATCGTCTATCAGTCATATGGAAGTCTGATCTAATGCAATTTTTTTCCAAGCAGCAGGCGTGTCCATACTAATATATGGATGCACCACATGGACGCTGACTAAGCGCATGGAGAAAAAGCTGGAGGGCAATTACACCAGAATGCTATGTGCCATACTGAATAAATCCTGGAATCAGCATCTCACGAAATAGCAGCTATACGGCCACCTACCTCCCATCTCTAAAACTATTCATATCAGACGAATAAGACATGCAGAATACTGCTGGAGAAGTAAGGGCGAACTCATAAGTGACATTTTCCAGTTGATTCCTTCACACGGACAAGCAGGTTTTAGACTTTCGGCTAGAATTTATCATCAACAGTTCCGTACAGACACATGATGTTGTCTTGAGGACCTTATGAATGGGATGAACGATAGAGACGATAGAGATGAATGACGAGGGAGAGCCAGGAAAATCCGTGCTCGCGGCACGGCACGATGTATATATATATATATATCATCATCATCATGTCGTGCTGGTAGCACGGATATCCCTGACCCTCACTCGCCACTTTTCCCTATCGTTCATCGCCTCCGGCAGGTCTTCTGAACTACATCCCGTATCCTCACATAGTTGCTGAATGTATGTTCGTGCTGGTCGTCCTACTTTTGTTCGGCCATATGTGGGAGTCCATAAGAGTAAATCACCTATGAGTTCGTCCCTGCTTCTCCAGCAGTGTCCTGCATGTCTGGTTAGTCTAACTTGGATAGTTTTTGTGATAGGAGGCAGGTGGCAGTACAGTTGGTGTCTTGTGGGGTGTTGCTGCCAGGACTTGTTCAACATTGCTCGCAGCATTCTTGTGTAGTTGCCGTCTAGCTTCTTCTTCAGCCGTTTTGTTAGAGTCCATGTAGTGCATCCATATAGCAGTATTATGCGTTTTATTTTATCGGTTAAGCCTGATCTCCACACACACACACACACACACACGCATATATATATATATATATATATATATATATATATATGTATATATCAGTGCTACATTGATTGTATAATATTCTGCTAGATATAATATAACTCTAGTACGTTTGGTTGAGAATAATATTAACATTTTACAGCCAAAACTATAGGCGTGTATTTGCATATGAACGTAGTCTATGTATGTGTGCCAATACATAATCATTCATAATCATGTGTGCTTGTTACCGTATATATATATATATATATATATATATATATATATATATATATATATATATGTGTGTGTGTGTGTGTGTGTGTGTGTACATTTCTGTGATATCATCATTAATTTTATTCCTAAGATAGAAATAATGATCCTATCATCTAAATAGGCAAGTACATTGCGACTGATTTAAAAATGTCGGCCAGAAAATAAGATGTTCGAAAAATATCTACTCTAGACGATATATAATCACAAAGAGCACCAAATATTAAACACACATAATAATACACGGACACACGAAAGCACATACGATATATATTTCTATCTATCTTCAATCGCTCATACAAGTAACGAAAAAGCGTATATAAATGTGAATAAAATTAGATAAGGTTATATTGTTGGCTGCTAAATAACCTCACGCAAAAAGAATAACCTTGGTACGTAGAGCAAGTATTTCAATTTAAAATGTGTGTCGTTAATTTCTTTCATGCATCTTTATCAAGTGCTTCGTAATTGCAAATATTCAGAGATAGATGTCTGTATAGAAATCTATGCAAATACGTATGACCCATATGTAGACGTATAGTTCACTCGGTCATCACAATGAACATCAGAAACTGTCACATTTATTGTGCGCGTTAGTTGTATTATAATGATATGAGCTATTATTTTATGAAAGACTTTAACAACCTTACGAACAAAGGCTCAAGTTGTTAGAGTGTTCGCCAATATCACGGGAGACCTGGGTTCAATCCCAGGTTGCGTCATACCAAAGACTTTAAAAATGGTACTTGATACCTCCTTGCTTTACACTTAGAAATATAAGGTACGTATCAAGGGTAAAGTGGAATAATCCAGGAAAAGGAATATCATCCTCCCCTACATCTCAGTGCGGTAGCTATTGAAAAGGGAGCCTTCTGGTTGCCCTCGACTATGGTCACAAACTTTATTTACTTATTCTTATCTTCTAGGCATGCTGATAGTACAATTTCCCTTGACTCTATCTTGCCATCTGTCCTGATTGATGTAGGTGTAGTAGCTATTGAAAAGGGAGCCTTCTGGTTGCCCTCGACTACAATCACCAACTTTACTTACTTATTCTTATCTTCTAGGCATGCTGATAGTACAATTTCCCTTGACTCTATCTTGCCATCTGTCCTGATTGATGTAGGTGTAGTAGCTATTGAAAAGGGAGCCTTCTGGTTGCCCTCGACTACAGTCACCAACTTTACTTACTTATTATTATCATCTAGGCATGCTGATAGTACAATTTCCCTTGACTCTATCTTGCCATCTGTCCTGATTGATGTAGGTGTAGTAGCTATCGAAAAGGGAGCCTTCTAGTCGCCCTCGACTATGGTCACAAACTTTATTTACTTACATTTTTAGTACAAAAGCCGAAAAAAAAGGTGCCTAGTGGCAAGGTATAAGGGAAGTGGTCTGCGTACGAACGAAAACTTTAGATTTCTCATATCAAATTCATAACTTAACTATTCTTAATACAAATAATTTACATTAATCCTCGGCTCTTTTTTGTTTGATTGAAACTAAATAGGCTTTAAGATTTTTTTCAATCCCAGGTTGAGTTAAAAAGACTCAAAAAATTGTACTTGATGCTGCCTTGCTTAACACTCAGCATTATAAGGTACGTATCAGAGATAATATTTTTGTGTAATTACCGTCTAGCTTCTTCTTCAGCCGTTTAGTTAGCGTCCAAGTAGTGCATCCATATAGCAGTTTGAACAAGTCCTGGCGGCAACACTCCACAAGACACCAACTATACGGTCACTATACTTCCATCACGAAAACTATACAAGTTAGACGAACCAGACACGCAGGACTGCTGGAGAAGCAAGGGCGAACTCATCAGTGATATACTCCTATGGACCCCCGCATATGGCCAAGCAAAAGCAGGACGACCAGCTCGAAGATACATACATCAGGTATGTGAGGATACGGGATGTAGCCCTGAAGACCTGCCAAAAGCGATGAATGATAGGGAGAAGTGGCGAGACAGGGTCAGTGATATCCGTGCTAGCGGCACATGATGATGATGATGATTATGATCAAGCATAAAGTGGAGCTATCCAGGGAATTGGGTAGCACCCTCTCCTACACCTAACCCTAATCCCCGTTATCATCGACCTAACCCTAATTCCCACTATAATCGACCTTTGGGTCATTGAGCTTATGTCAAGTCCTGTCTGGTGGGAGGCAGAGACAAATATACATTTATTTAGAAGCTTTTGAAAATGAAGTCTCCGCCCCGCCCCTCGATTACGGTCGCCAACTTTACTTTTACTTATATTATTGAGAAGTAGGCTTTTCCAAATAGATAATATAATTCAATACACAAAGAAGCAAGATGAAATGATCAAGTAACATTTTTAATCATATAAACTGTTGAGCCGATGGAAAAATAATTTTACACTTCGTTAGAAGCATAAAAGAAAGAGAAAAAAGAATGCGCTTAACTTGTTAAATAAAAGTGAACATCTTGTAAATACAACAAAATGGAGAGAAAACTGTTTTTTTTTTAAATTTCAAAGGAGACAATATCGAAAGATTATGCGTAGATGAGTACAAACCTTGCGGCAACACCCCACAAAGCACCATCTATACGTCCACCTGCTTCCCATTACAAAACCTATCCAAGTTAGACGAACCAGATACGCAGGACACTGATGGAGAAGCAGAGACGAGCTCATAAGTGATGTACCCCCACATATGGCCGAGCAAAAGCAGGACGACCAGTTAGAAAATACATACAGCAGCTATGTGAGGATACGGGATGTAGCCCTGAAGACTTGCCAGAGGTGATGAACGATAGGGAAAAGTGGCGAGAGAGGGTCAGAGATATCCGTGCCTGTGACACGACATGGCGATGATGATGATGATGATATGTACGCAACAAGTGGTTCGTCTCGAAAAGATTTCAACCAGTTCTATTTTCTAAAGATTGCCTATCTTCGACAACTTTGAACTTACTAGCACAGAAGTCACCTACGTTAGAAATGTTATATAACGTGTGCTTTGAAAGAAGCGCTCGGAGTCGAGGATTTTGTGTCCAACTTGGACCTTGAGCCTAAGTGAATCAAAATCACTGAAAAGCAGATTCAAAGCACGCAGACAGAGGTCACTGGAGTGCATATTCAAAACGCGCAGACGAAAGAAAAAGGTCACTGACGGATAAACTCCATATATCGTCAAAAATGGTTGCATGTAATGCACTTATTGACACGCACACGTGACGCACTGGGAAACCTCAGAATGACATCATAGGTGAATGGAAAAGATTGACTCTCTTTCCGGTGTTGGTGACGAAGAGACACGTATCCCTTTCGCTCTGCTGGTTTTCAAGCAAAGTTTTACTCTCGAAAGTTAATCCGCACACAATTTGAAAAAAAAAAAAGAGATTATTTTCTGAATACAAGCGTTGAGTTTTCTTTCTCAGCCATAACAAAGCGAATCGTGAACCAACGTATATATATATATATATATATATATATATATATATATTATTATTATTATTATTATTATTATTATTATTATCATTATTATTATTATTATTATTATTATTATTAGTAGTAGTAGTAGTAGTAGTAGTAGTAGTATAAATATTATTATATAAAATGTTACAATACACAACTTTACAGTTTCAGAAATGGAGACAAAAAAGTAGGAAATTTAATCGCTAGTTTACGGACTTTTATGATAAAATCAATGAAAAGCAAAACACCTATAAGAGCAAAGACTATGTCACCAACCCGAGAAAATAAAAAAAATCGATAGCTGTTAAAACGCAGACTCTTTGTTAGATTTAATATATCTTTATTCATGCGTATTATACAGCAAAAAATTGGACACGAAGTTACCAAAAGAGAAAATAATTCCATAAAAGAGCCACATTTTCAAAATCGACCTTTTCGCTACGATTCCAAAAACAGTATTCATTCGTAAACCAATGTTTCAAAACGAATGAATTTCTTTTTAGGTTACTCTAACTGTGGGTATCTACAAAAATTAAACTAGTCTACCATAAGGCAATGACACTAGGAGTCAATGATTATTGAGATGGATTGCAAATTTTGCTTTTTGTAATTGTCACTTCCCAACAGGCTTTAGCAATTCAATTCCTTGCTTGATTCATTTTAATGACATGTCAACCCGTCTTAGGTGGTTTTATGCCAAGAAGTTAGGGAATCGCGTTCGTATTCATATTTATATTTCTGTATGGTTGTTTCCTAAGAAGGTTTTGCTTTGTTTTTGTTTTTAACATAGTTCTATAAATTATGAATATTTTAAAAAATATATCCATTTGATCCACAGATAAAACATTAATATAGTTTAATCCTATTTACCCAACCCCTAACCGTATTTACCAACCCATCCGCTCGGACAGGATATGACACAAGGTCAATTTTTAAGCGGAGTTTAACAGGTTTGAATTCAGAGTTTTCCTTTGCCTAACCGTATTTACCAACCCCTCCTCTCGGGCAGAATAAGACACAATGTCAATTTCTAAGCTGAGTTTAACAGGTTTGAATTCATAGTTTTCCTTCTCCTAGACTAGTTGCCTCACCAAGGCTGAAAAATCCAGTCTGTCCTACTATTTACCCATAGCTGGAGGGAGAATTATTGGATTCATACCTTTCCCAAAGGTATCAGTGCAATGTGAAATGCAATCATTCTCGTCCAGGATTTGAACTCGAGTCGCCGTGTTCATTTCCTATGACGATGACCATTTAATCACGGGCATTAATATAGTTTAATGATAGTCAATTGTTTATAATCAGTCCTCTGATAGCAAGTAACTAATAATGATAATAATTCTATGTAAGCAATTATTGCTTCAAGTAACTATTCCTTATGTTATATTTTGACCTTCGACCCGGCCCAAAATGCCATTCAAGGTGATGCACCGGAAGGAAGTGACACATTCCAATGGTAGTTAGGAGAGGAAATCGGCTGGGCGGAAATTGGCTAACAAAATGGGACAAGCTAAAAAATCCCACGATACTCTCATAGACTGATGCACCGGAAGAGAGTGACCACTGAACTGCATGACAGTTATTTCCGCTTGATGACAATTAAACATGCGATTTCAAAGATCGTGTGGGCGTGAACTATTATATAACTCAGTTGAGTTCGACGGCCAGTTGCAGTAGAGTTGGAGACGAGATGTGGTAGGGAAAGCCACACCCGGCCGAGGGGGCCCTCCGGAACCCCGATGGAATTTAGGGACTAGAGAAGTTGCTGATAAGATGCAGTAAAGAAAGCCATCATCCAGCAGAGTGGGCCCTGGGCCTCCGGTTGAGCATCTGGAGAACGAGAAAGTCACAACGTTGACGGCCATAATAATGGAGGTCAAAATATTGAAGTTTCTTTTCGGTCTCCAACACCCTCTCACACGCAAACCTTGAGTAACCCTTTTCGAACCCTTGCAATAAAGTGAGAAGTACATATATTTGGTTAAAGAAGCCTTCCTGCGTCTGTCTTTATTATTGTGTCGTTATGATACGGCACATGAGAATATAACACTTATATAAATAACTTACACTTATATGGTATCAGGTATTCGCATCAAATTCGAATAATTTTTGAACTAATCTTTTTGACAGATAGATGGTAGTATCACACTAGTAGTAAAATTAATGAAGACCAACTCCATATTCCCCAAATCTCAAGAACTGGAGCCTCACCATCAAATGCAGTTTACTGTCAAAGCCATGACTCTTCGAGGAGAAGGAGTCTAACATAATTGCAGAAGATATGGTTGGCATTTTCTAAGTCCTGTCAACAAAGTGGCCTAATAATGTTTTAATTGCATAAATTTTCAACTAGGAATAATAATGGCAATGAATGTGTACTTCACACTCCCAAGTTTTTAAAAACTGGAGCCTTAACTTTAAATGCAGTTTAGTTCAATCGCAAAGATACCTCTTTTTTGGGTGGGGCCTTACCACTCTGAAGGGGATACAGTCAGTGTATTCTACAAGCTGATAGCTACTCGAGGAAATACTGAAAATGTCTTGTCAAAGACAAGGAGACGATGTTTAAAAATAATTATTCATTAGAATGTTTTGGAAGGGATGGCTTTGGCTTCTTTGTTTATCAACCTTCATAGTTTATTCAATGCCCAAATCACCCTTTCAGAAGAAAAGGAGTGATGATATTTAATTCATAGCTAGAGGTAGGGGTTCGAGTGATCATATTTTCTCCAAGGTTATTTGTTCGAAAATGAACGTAACATCTTGAGTGTAGTTCGAACTCACTTCGAGGCGACACTTTTACCGTTTGTTCACGTGGAACCCCTCCCCTTGTCTTGGAAAGTTAAAGAAGCATAAATTATACGCGTAAGAACGTTGGATAAATACGTCGGATATGTAAGGTTTATGAGTCGAGGTCATTCTCGTGGTTACGTCGAGGATTTTCATCGAGTTAGTTTGGTTTGCCCGTGCGGGGGGGGGGTAAATATGAATATACCTTGGTGTAGAAGCTTTTGAAAAGGACGTCTCCGGGTTCCCCTCGATTACAGTCACCAATTTACTTTTACTTATATTATTGAGAAGTTGGCTTTTCCAAATAGATAATATAATTCAATACACAAAGAAGCCAGATGAAATGATCAAGTAACATTTTTATTCATTAAACCGACGGAAAAATAATTTTACACTTCGTTAGAAGCATAAAAGAAAGAGAAAAAAGAATGAGCTGAACTTGTTAAATAAATTGAACATTTTTAAGTGCTACAAAATGGATAGAAAACTATGATTGGTTGAGTTGGGTTTAGTTTGGTTTTATGGCATATGAACCAGTGTAGGCTATGTAATGCCAAATACTTTTTATACATACGTATATATTAAATATAGGATTACTAAATACATTTTATTGATAACATTTTTAAACGAGCCCGATGAGTATCAGAAACTGTCGCATTTATTGTGAGTGTTAGTTGTATTATAATGATATGAGCTATTATTTTCTGAAAGATTTCGACAACTTTACGAAAAAAGGCTCAAAATAAAATGGCTATAAAAAGGTATTTTGGACTTGTGCATATTTCCAAAGTTTATTGCTATACTTTTTAGAAGAAAGCCAAAAGAATAAGATACCAAGTGAGAATCGAACACACTAATAATATTTTTCACAGCTAGCTCGCTAACCAATACGCTACGTAATTTTGTAATGTTTGGAAAGAGAAACTTTTTAAGAGAATTCATTGATGCTTTAGCAAAATATGTGATGTATGTATTTATCATAACTCTTCAGGGATACCACGTGATGTACTGGCTAATATGTAGAATGGCAATATCGCATTACGTGAGTTCAAACTCCAGTTGCGGCTAGCGTTCACTTAACAACAGATTGTCTTGGGAAAGGTGTGAATTCCCTTATCGACTTGATATGGGTAAGATACGTGAGGCATACGATAAGTTTCCAGACTTTTTTCGCATGGTAATTTAAATTTGACGTAGACTCTTGAAAATTCAGTATCTTATTGCTATACATCTTATGAAATGACAGAACAATTTTCATGATTTCAGGTTCAAATGAACAGCTACAACTGGAAATGGAATACACCCAACTAAAGCCTGATTATCACAGCTGGTGAATTTCAAAAATGCAATCTGACATTTCAGAAGAACGATATGCAATAAAGTTCTGTTTTAAACTTGGAAAAAATGCCACAGAAACGTATAGAATGCTTCAGACTGCTTTTCGACCATCTTGCATGAAGCGAGCATCAGTTTTTGAGTGGTATAAGAGATTCAAGGAAGGCACAGAGTCTGTGAGGGATGATGAGAAGTGTGGGAGGAGTAAGGAAGTCAATACACCAGAGTTGATTGGCCAAAAGATTAAGATTAGGGTTACTATGTTGAGTTTTTAAGGGAGTTCAGGAAGATATTCCGTCTGAAGAGGCCAGCACTCTTCAAATCAGGTCAGTGGCATTTCCACCAAGACAATGCACCAGTCCACAACTTCATCCTTGTCACAGAATTTTTGAGCAAGATAGGAATCAAGACAGATCCTCAGCCTCCCTATAGTACATACCTTGGTCCCTGTGACTTTGGGTTATTCCCTAAGCTGAGAGGCTGTCGTTGTGAGACAATTGAAGAGATGAAAAAGGCTGTAACGAAGGTCATTGACACGCTCACACAAGAGGACTTCCATGGGGCCATTTCAGAAATTGTTGGAACGGTACAAGTGCATTGCAGCCAGAGGAGATTACTTCGAAGAGGACTAGAGTGTGTACTATCAATAAAAGTGTCCATACGAAAAAAGTCTGGAAACTTATCGTATGGACCTCGTAATATCCTCACTGCCCTTCTAAAAGAATTGTTTTGCATCAAATGACCCATGAAGGTTGATATGCCAATAAACAAAGAAACCAAGCCAAACCAAACACAAGAAAGTAAGATAGATGTGAGAGAGGGATAAGAAAGAAAATAAAAATAAAACGTAAAGATGGAAATAAGAAAGGTATGGCAACCAGTCTAGGAGAATGAAAAATCTGAATTCAAACCTCAGTTTTTCTCACAGTTAAACGGTTTCACCTATTTCTATCTTATAAAATTACTTCTATTTACTAGTAATAATTTTTTGTGCACAGTTTAATGTTTACAAGTATTGTTATGTATTACTATCAATTCAATTAAACACCATTCATTTATTTACACACAGTTAAATGATTAAACAGTTCTATTTCAAGCAATTCATTTTTGTGTGTCATTTGTTTGCACTCTAATTAAATGTAAAATAGTTCTCTTTGATCCGAAGATATTACCCTATCAGTTGCTATCTCTCCGGCCCAGAGTATTATAGAACTGAGAGCGATGCTAATGAAGGGGTACTCTGTATTCCACAAATCCCCAGCATTGCTGGAGCCTTACCATCAGATTTTTTAATGTCATATCGAGGACACTCGTAAGCCCCAGGAAACACTGCCATTTATAGAGTTGAACAAAGGAGATGAGAAAAGAGAGGAAGACGAAAGGAAGAAATGACTTATAAATATATTCGGAAAACTGAGCAAAAGACAAAGTCAGGAGAAAAGAGGGAGAAAAAAGAATAAGGAATAAGAAGGAGAGAGAGACAGTGAGAGTGAGACAGAGGGTGAAGAAGATTGAAAGGGAAGAGAAATATAGGGAAAAAGAAAAAGAGGATGCTTGGGAAAGAAGGAGAACGTACAGTAGCAGGGAAAATGATAAAAGAATGAGATTTTAAAAAAGAGGAGATAAAACCAGAGGAACGAAAAGAAAGACAAAAGGAACATTGGGAAAAAAAAGGCGGTGGAAGGAAAAAAAGAAAAAGAACAATGGAAAGAAAAGAATTGGAGAAAGAATGAAGGATAGGAAGTAAGAGAGGAGAGAGAAGGAAAGAAAGGTTGAACTAATTAATAAGGAAGGAAAAAGAGAAAAAAAAAAGACGGAATGAAAAAGAAATAAAATGAGTCAGTGAAGAGAAGGAGTATTGGAAGTAGAGAAAGAACAATGAAAAATGAAAGAAATAAAAAGTGATATATGTAAATAGGAAAGAAAGAGTCGGCGAGTAAAAGAAACGATAAGAAAGAAAGAAGGAGAGAAAATGAGAAAAGTGCGGGAAGGATAGGGATGTTTGCGGGAAAGAAAAGATGATAAAGTGTGAAGGAAAGACAATAATGAATAATGAGAATGGGAGACGGAGACGAGGAAGAGTCGGAGAGTCCGTTGTAGAGTAAGAGAAAGATGCTTGGTAGGGAAGTAGAACCACCAATAGAAAGAAGTCATGTACATTAGACTTTTCGCGCCAACTTCATTAAAAGTATTTATTCTATGCATCGCTTCACGAAGCCGACAAACAAGCAATTAAGTATAGTATAGTATGTGCAATCTTTAGTCTGATAAAAGCTCGCGTTAATTATATATGTTGGTAAGTAAAGAACGAATAGATTGCCATTATAGACGATGCTCGACTCTTGCTCTAAAGAAATGAAAACAATGCATTCCGGGAAATTTTTAATGCAAAGAATAAGTAAAACGGACAAAACAATGTAAAAAAAGGAATAAGATAAAGAAATAAAAAAAATGATGAACAAGTCTTTTCAAAACTTAACCGAGTCTTTTGTATTTTAAGCGTTGAATTTATTAATGAACGAATCCGAATTTTAAATAGGCTTTATAGAAATAAAATGCTTTTCTTTATTTAAAATTCTTTCATTCTTTTTTTC
Source organism: Sepioteuthis lessoniana (assembly GCA_963585895.1). NCBI lineage: Eukaryota > Metazoa > Mollusca > Cephalopoda > Myopsida > Loliginidae > Sepioteuthis > Sepioteuthis lessoniana. Next base: position 19,287 of record CAUZXS010006389.1, read on the forward strand.
ATTTTTTTTATCTTCCTTCGCCATTTTCTTTTCTTCTTCTTTTTGCTCTTCGATTCTTTTCCGCTAGCTTAAATTATAAGAAATGTCCTTGTTTACTGTGATGTTTCCTTTCTTCCTGTTTAACATGACTTCTTTTTCTTCTCATATTTCGTTTCCGTCTTTGCTGCCGTTTCATTAAAAATAAAATCCGTGGTCGTCCAAGCCTTCTTTCGTTCTTATTCTATTTACTCTTTTTGCTTCTTTCCGCTTTTTCATTCATTTTTCTTTGCACCTTTCATTCTTTTCTATATTTCTTTGTTTTGCCTCGTCTTTTGATCGCGTCTTTTCATCTTCCTGACATTCTTTCTTTCTTTCTTTCTTTCTTTCTTTCTTTCTTTCTTTCTTTCTTTCTTTCTTTCTTTCTTTCTTTCTTTCTCACCACAATTTGTTTCCAACTATTACCCTCTACAGTTTTTCTTTATTTTCCTTCTATTTTAATAATTTCCTTCCTTCCTTCCCTCCCTCCTTAGATACGACCCTATCAGGTGCTACCACTATGGGGCTGAGTAGACCTAGAAGCCATTGTAATAAAAAGGTAATCCACGTTCCCTAAAGCTCCAGTATTACTGAAGCCTCACCATCAGATTGTTTAGTGTCATATCCAAGACACTCATTCAGGGGAGGGGTGTCTCACCCCTCTGCAGAGATGCAGTCGGTGTATTCTGCAGCCCCAGCCAACTGGGCAATACAAGATGCTATCAACAAGTAAGGAGAGTGAAATAGAAATCATATGATAAAATAATGATGTCTAGATAAACCAATGTCTGTTCTCAACATTTCTTTTATCAGCAGTCACAACATCTTTCGATCAGAAGTTTTTAGGGAAATTCAGGATTATACTGGTGCAGCAAATTTCGTACACATTTAACTTAGCTATATTTTATTTCCGAAACAGAAACTTCATCTCAAAATTCGAGGAAGTGGAGGATATTAAACGAAATATTATAGTTAAAGGAATTGATATTTTTTCAAAATCTACATCTACGTGGTGCCTTCAATAAGTTTCCAGACCTTTTTTGTGCAGGCATTTAAAATTGTAATCGACTCTTGAAAATTCAGTGAGTTATTGCTATACATCTTATGATATGACTGTAAAATTTTTATGATTTCAGCTTCAAATGAACAGCTACAGCAGAAATTGGAATACACCCAACTAAAGTCTGATTGTCACAGCTGGAGAATTTCAAAAATACAATCCGGACGTGAGGACACTTTAGAAGAACAATATGCAATAAAATCTGTTTTAAACTTGGAAAAAATGCCACAGAAACGTATGGAATGCTTCAGACTGTTTTGGAGCATCTTGCATTAAACGAGCATCAGTTTTTGAGTGGCATAAGAGATTCAAGGAACCCAGGGAGTATGTGAGGGACTATGAGAGGTATGGGAGGAGTAAGGAAGTCAATACACCTGGCCAAAGGGTTAGGGTTAGGGTTACTCTGTTGAGGTTTTAAGGAAGTTCAAGGGGAGAATCCGTCAGAAGAGGCCAGCACTCTTCAAATCAGATCAGTGGCATTTCTACCAGGACAATGCACCAGTTCACAACTCCATCCTTGTCACAGACTATTTGAGCAAGATGGGCATCCAGACAGTTGCTCAGCCTCCCTATAGTCCAGACGTTGCTCCCTGTGACTTTTGCTTATTCCCTAAGCTCATAGGCTGCCGTTATGAGACAATTGAGGAGATGAAAGAGGCTGTGATTAAAGTCATTGACACGCTCACACAAGAGGACTTCCATTGGAGCCTTCCAGAAGTTGTTGGAACGGTACAAGTGCATTGCAGCCGTAGGAGATTACTTCGAAGGAGACTAGAGTTTCATGTGTGTAATATCAATAAAAGTGCCCATACGTAAAAAGTCTGGAAACTTATTTAATGATCCTCGTATTTTGTCTGTTGTTGACTTTAGTTTTTCTTCCAGAATAATTTTTTCAACAAGTAACAAAGGTAAATTTGTTCAAGAGCACTCATCATCCTCATCTTGTCGCGCTATCAGCATGAATATCCTTGACCCTCTCTCGCCACTCCTTCCTATCTTTCATCGCTTCCGGCAGGTTTTCTGGGCTACATCCCGTATCCTCATAGAGCTCCTGTATGTAGGTTCGAGCTGGTCGCCCAGCTTTTTTAAAGGGGTCCATAGGAGCACAGCATTTTGTTTAGTTGCCGTCTAGCATTTTCTCTATCTGTTTAGTCAGCGTCTATGTAGTGCATCCATATAGCAGTACTGACACGACCGCTGCTTGGGAAGAAACTGCATTTCATTTTATCGGACAGGTCTGACTTCTGTATGACCGATAGGCTATCGATAGCTGTCCATGCCTTTGCTAGTTGCGTGTCGATGTGTTTTTCGGTTGCTGAGATACTGCTTCCTTGGTAGGTGAACTTGTCTATGAGTTTCAGAGAGCTACCGCCTAGTGTGGAAATGTCGCCTAAGGTTAATCAATACTATTAATTCTATTGATCATAACTTATTCGTTAGCTCTCAGTAAAATTGTTCTAAGTATTTCAATATATATCACTAACAATTCTATTAAACTTATTCATTTTTTTATACACAGTTGAAAGTTAAAACATTTCTATTTCTAACAATTCGATTTAATGTACGTATTTTGTTTTCACACAGTTTTAATTTCAAACAGTAATATTTGATACCTAGGACGTTATCAGGTGATAAAACATGGTGTACGAGTGGACTTGACAGTAATGGCAATGAAGGGGGACTCCGTATTCCCTAACGCTGCAGGGATGGAGCCTCACCATCAGATCATTTAATGTCGTATTAAGACACTAGCTACGGGATTCTTATTCATCTGCCGAGATTCAGTCAGAGTATTCTAAAGCCATAGTCAAATGGGTATCATACAGCATTGTTTAACTTATATATATATATATATATATATATATATATATCTTTAAAACAGTACACACGATTTTCTAAACTCTTGGTATAAAATCAGCCAGGTAGGTTGACATGACGTTAAAAAATCAGTCAATCAATCAATCAATTTTTGGGTAGTGTCGAACTTATGTAAGAATAAATCTAGATCACAAAGCTGTTATGCGGTATTATTAATAAAAATGAATGTTCATTTAAAGATGTAAAAACCAATGAACTGAAATTAAATGAAATATGCTAAAACTTTCTTGCCAAACGTTTTGAATAAAATGCTGATTTAAGGCACTTCTTTTTCACTCGTATAAAGGAATCATGCGGAGTTAGAATATGAAATCTTTCGAATCAATCCACGATACTAGCCAGCCCTTAGCATTAGGATGCAATTTATTTTTAACAAGTCAAAAAGGAAAAAGAACCAATCATATCAAAGCGAGAATAGATAGGACACAACAAAATAGCAAATGTACGTTATCCGGTGCTAGAGATGAAACCATCCATCACATAATAAGCGAATACTGCAAATTAGCACAGAAGGAGTATAAAACTAGACACGACTGGTTGGGCAAGGTGATTCACTGGGAAATGTGCAAGAAATTTAAAATCGACCATACATGCACAACTCAGCACATGTCCTAGAAAATGACACAAAAACTCCTAAGGGACTTTGACATAAAAGTGGATCCCCTAATCTCAGCCAGAAGACCAGACCTTATAACATTCAACAAAAAAAAAAAGATAATAAGCAAAATTGTGGACTTTTCTGTCCTGGCTGACCACAGTATAAAACTGAAAGAAATTGAAAAAGGATAATCCTTCGACCTTGCTAGGGAATTGAAAAAACTATGGAACATGAAGGTGACAATTATACCAGTCGTGATTGGTGCTTTTGGTACAGTCACCAAAGGATTATTAAAGGTTCTAGAGGAATTGGAGTTTGGAGGACGAGTGGAGACAAACGAAACAACTACATTATTAAGAACGGCCAGAATAGTGAGAAGAGTCTTGGAGACTTGAGGAGACTTGCTGTCACTGAAACTCCCGTGAAAAACCATCAGCTAAAACTGATGTGAAAAACTTTCAAGGAGTAAATAATAATAATAATAATAATAATAATAATAATAATAATGTGATGATAATGATGATGGGAAGGTGAGAGGGAAAAACTTGAAAAACATTGACAGTCTTCTTTTGGATTGTTATTAATTATTTTTAAGAGTAGTGAGAATTTTCTGCGTCGTCATTTTTGTAGGTTTTCTGCACGCACAAAAATGTGAATACGAAAAACAGTGACAAAAATAAAGGGGAAAGGTGAGAAGAAGATAAAGAGAAGAAAAAATAATGAAAATGTTATTAAATGTAATAAATAATAAATGCGGAAACCGAAAGAAAAAAATAGAAAAAAAAAATAGATAAAAAATAACCAACGAGTCGAAAAAAAAACAAAACAAAACAACAAAAACAAACAAACACAAAAAACGAAAGACACAAAAGAACAAATGAAAAAAAGGAACGAATGGAAAATAAATAAAATAAAGGAGAGAATTGAAAATAACGAAAATAAAGGACCGAATGAAAAAAAGAAAAAAAAACAGGACATGAAAAAGAAAAAAAAAAGAGGTGAAGAAAAAAAAGAAGAAAAATGCACGAATGAAAAAACACACCATCGAGCAAATAAAAAATAACGAAAAAAAAATGAGAGATTGAAAAATAAAAACTAAAAACAAATGAAATTAAAACAAAAATGAAAATGATTGAATAAAAAAAGAGAGAATGAAAAATAAGAAAAATAATCAAAATCCAAAAAGTGCGAATGAAAAATTAAGCGAATAAAAAAAAAAGGAAAGGAGCAAATGAAAATAAAGAAAAAAATGCGAATGAAACATAAAAGAAAAAGAACAAATGAAAACTAAAGAAAAAAGGAAAGAAATAAAAAGCAGAAGATAAAAGAAGTAAATGAAAAGCAAACGAAAGTAAGAAAAGAATGAAATTAATGAGTGAATGAAAAATAAAGAAAAAAGGACTGGATGAAAAATAAAGGAAACGGGAGCGAATGATAAAAAATAGAAAAAAATTAATGAATGACAGACAAAGGAAGTAAAGAAAAAAAAAAGAAAAGTGGAAATGAGAAATTATAGGAATGAGGAGCGAATGAAAAATGGAAAAAAATGTAGTGAATGAAAAATAAAAAAAAATAAAAAAGAATCAAATGGTAAAATTAGGGAGCGTTGTAAAATAAAGAAGAAAACGAAGAAAAAATTTGAAAGGAAAAAATGGATCCAATGAAAGTTAAAGAAAACTGGTACGAATGAAAACTAAAAAAAAAAAAAAAGTATAGAACGAAGAAGAATATGAGAGAGTAATAAATTTAAAACTAGAAAGAAAAAAACATCAAAAGAATTATTAGCTGAAAAGAAAAAAAAATGTACCCCACCCCGCAAAAAAAAAAAAAAAATGATAAAAATAAAGAATGGAAAATAATAACATTAAATTGTTTAGAAGAATATAAATGATTAAATAAAGATATATCGTAAAGAAAACTTGAAATGACGTATGTAAGAAAACGAAAAACGAAAAAGTTATAATGGAATCAACAAGTAGTTCTATGCAACCATTTTGTTTTGTTGCAAGAAATCACTTTTCAGAGCGGGTATTATCATATGATGCGAAGCCGGTTAACAGAGGAAGCCCACATTTGCATCTAATATTCGATTAGCGAATCTATAGTTGCAAAACAGCAGACGCAGTAGCAATAGGAGCAACAATGACACTTTTGACAACAGTAATGATAAAAGCCAACACGCTTGAATAGCAAGTAACAATTACAATAATAAATAATCGGCTTGATCCGGTTTCCGTATACATATAGATAAATTGTGAAACGAACCAACATGTCGCTTTTTTGTTATAGCCGCCATATTGCGTATTTTTTTCATCCTCTTTAACCAGTGACAAAATGGCGTTTTCTATTTTCTTTTTTATGTATGTGTTATTTTTAAAAAATTCTTCTTGCTGATATTTATCCCATCATTTCTCTTCTCTTTTTTCGTTGTGATCTAACCTCTATGTTCCTTATCTTTCCTATTTCGTTTTTTTTTCTTTTTTTCACCATTTTTCGTGTTCATTTTTGTAGATATTTTTTCCGTCTCGTTATTGACCTTTATTCTATTATTGAAATGAGATCGTCTCTCTTATTCATTCTTTTCGACAATTTTTCTTTTCTCTCTCCCTTACACCCGCCTGTTTCTTGCACGTTTGCTCCTACTTTATTCTTTTTTTTTACTTTCGCTTTCTTTCTTCTTTCCTTTTTTCTCTTTCACTTTCACTTCATTTCTATTCATTTGTTCTCACTTTCTTTAGGTTTTGCTTTTTTCCAGTTCATTCTTTTTTTCTTTACACTTTCATCTTTTTCTCGTTTCTTTTCTTTCCAGTCTTTATTCATTTTCCTTCGTTCTTATTTCTTTCAGCTTCGTGATAGAATTATAGTCATTGATGTATATATATATATATATATATGGATGCATGTCTGTGTGTTTGTTCGTGGATGTGTGGCCAAAGAAGGGAACTTATCTTCAGCATATTTGACCAGCTTCAGATTGTCAAGAAGGTCTCCTTTGTTTGTCAATTTTGGTGCGAATACTATACAAAGAGTTGTGCATGCGTGAACCTGCGAGATCGGAAATAAGGATGAAGGACATTGGTCAGTTAGGAGAGGGACTACAGCAGAATAGAGTCACACATTTAGATCCCCGGACGTGAGGGCAGTGAGTCGAGGCCATGATGCTTAGCAAAAAAGTCAAGAAAAAAGACACAGGACAGTGAATTCAAAAACGAGACGTCGAGCGGTGAAGCTGATGACTAGAGATGAGTCAGCATCTTATTAGCTGTGTGGGATTTTCGCCAAGTTCTCGCGTTAGCCATAAATACACACAGCATGCCAAAAAATGTCACAAACTTTAACTTAGGTTTTTTTTTGTTCTCAATCTGTGTTTTGTCTTTTCTTCCTTCCACCCTCTCTTTGTTGTTTGTTATTTTATTTTTGTACAACTTGTGAATACCGACTCAGCTGGGTGTGAGAAGAAATAACGGGGCCCACAACACTGGATGATCGGCCAAACGAACAAACTGGCCGTGTTGGTTTTTTCATTGCTTTCTTTCTTCCTATAAATTAGTTTCTTTAGTACTTTTCTAATTCATTCTTTGCTGTTCGCTTTCTTTATTCTTTTCCGTCGTTCTTTTTTTCCCTTTCTTTGCATTCATTCTTTCGTTTTCATTTTAAGAATTCCTTTTTTCCCTTTTATTTCTTTATGTTAAATTGTTTTTTTTTTTTTGTTTTTTGCAATTCATTCATTATTTGTTTTCATTTTTTTCTTTCTATTAAATTATTCTTTCTTTCTTTCTTTCTTTCTTTCTTTCTTTCTTTCTGTCTTTCTTTCTTTCTTTCTTAACATTCATTCTTCTTTCTGTTAATTTTCTTTCATTCCGTATTTCTTTCAGCAGTATTTTTTTTTCTGTTTGGCCGGGCTGTTTTGTTAAGGTTCTTGGGTATAGGGCCCCTTGGCGTGGTGGCTAACATACTAGACTGCGACATTATAGTAAGCAACTCCAGTCGTGCGATTACGTTCACTTTAGGACAAATATCCTTGGGTAAAATTATGACTCCCTTATCCTCCTAGCTATGGGTTGAATAGTACCACTACCGTTCTTCTATAATAATGGCATGAGCATTTAATGACCCACGAAGTTTGATATGTCATAAAAGAAAGAAACTATAAAAGAAAACCAGAATTCATTCTTTCTTTTTCATTCGGTACTTTTTCATACGGTACTTTTCTTTCAGTCCAATTTCTCGCTTTTTTTTTCGTCCTTTTTTTTTCTTTCTGCGTTCTTTCTTTTTCATTCGGTACTTTTTCATTCGGCACTTTTTCATTCGGTACTTTTCTTTCAGTCCAATTTCTCGCTTTTTTTCGTCCTTCTTTTTTCTTTCAGCGTTCTTTCTTTTTCATTCGATAGTTTTTCATTCGGTACTTTTCTTTCAGTCCAATTTCTCGCTTTTTTTCGTCCTTCTTTTTTCTTTCAGCGTTCTTTCTTTTTCATTCGATAGTTTTTCATTCGGTACTTTTTAATTCGGAACTTTTTCAGCGTTCTCTCTTTTTCATTCGGTACTTTTCTTTCAGTCCAATTTTTTTTTTGTCCTTTTTTTACTTTCAGCGCTCTTTCTTTCGATCTATTTGTTCTTTTTTTTTTTTTACCAATGTTGTTTCTTGTTTGTCATACTTTCTTTACTTCTTCCAACGATCCGTTTTTTTTAATTTCTTGTATTTATAGTTCATTGCTCATTCTTTTCTGTAGTCTTTTTCTTATTTAATCATTTTTTTCTTTTAGTATTTTTTCCTCGTGGGCATTCATTCTTTTCTTCCGTATTTTTTTTATCCTTTTCGTTTTTCTTTTTTTTTATTCGCTTCATGAGATATTAACGAATACGTCTAATTTTTATTCGCTCTTTTTCGCTTACATATTTTTAATTCTTGACTTTGTCGTTTATCCTTTCTTTTCTTTTCTTATCTATTGTTTCATATGTGTTTTAGAATGTCCTGAGACATATCAGATATCAGATTGAGAGATTTCCTTTACTGTCGCATTTTTTCCCCAATTTATGATGAATACTTCTCCTAGTTTCGTTTAAAAATGCATGATCATAAGAATATTTCCTACTACGGTAATTACAACAACAACACCATCAATGGCATTCAGGGCACCTGCTGCTGAAAAAAAGAACGCTCGTGTGCTGAGTTCAGTCATCAATAAATGCTCCGATTTCCTCCCTTTACAACAAGCAAAGATAAGTTTAGTGATTATCTACAAGTCCTGCAAATGATCTTCTAAAATTGATTGTAAAATTTTGAATTATTAAACTAATTATGTCTTCATAGATTATTCCGGATAGGAAGTCAAATATCATTGCCTCGTATAAGCTACGGAAAGTGACTGAGCTGTTTGGTTTGCTTGGGTTGAGTTTGATACCTTACCAACCATTGTTGGTTATTTAATGCCATATCCTGCACATACATATTGAATATATAAGCTTTGTAAACATATTCTTTTAATAAGGTTTTTACACCAGCCATACCTCATTATTTTGTATACAGTTAAATGGTTTCAAGTATTAAATACGAATAATTCTATTGACAATAAATCATTTGTTTTCACGCAGTTAAATGGTTTCAAGTATTGCTCCGAAACAGTAAAAAATTACATAAGTAATTTGGTTGCACACATTTTGGTTCATATTGATTGTTTCATAATCGTAATCATCAAGCCGTGACGTCAGCACCGATTCCTCATTCTCACCCTCCGACCCTAACGGCCATCGAACTTGGTAATGTCGGCTAAACGACATACAAAGCCGATGAATAAAAGGTTTTGCTGGTTGGCTGAAACTAGTGTGTCCATGTGTCGTAGTTAACAAGAAAATACCAGTCATGTTTTCAATAAATTGAAAAACATAATATTCAGAAGAAACTTTTATCTGCCAATTATGCTCTCCATTTGATAGACAACATATGGAAGTTTTATCACTGGAACAAAACTATGAAAAAAAAATCAATTTGAAAATTATTGTTGGTATTTAAAATTAAACACTTGGCCAGCATTTCAGCACATTTCTTTAATAAAACGCTTTATGTGCAAATATATATATATATATATATATATATAAATAAATAAATAAATAAATAAAATAAAATAAAATGACGGATAACGACGCTGGTCGAATGCGTTAGTATACAGGGCAAACGGAAATAGAACTTTCTTAAGCTTAGAAGTCATATTGCACACTCTCAGTTAAAAATTAAAAAAAAAAAAAAAAAAAAAAAGAGCAACCGAAGTCAAAAATCGAATTCTACCAATAAAATAAAAACCTGTCAGGGCCGGAATCGGATGATAGGCTGAAATATACCCCAAAATGTCTTTGAATTTTAACAGACAGCAGTCTTGGACTTTAACTAAGTTAAAACTTCAGGTAAAAATTAAAAAAAATTTTTTTTTTTTTTTCATTTTTCTTTTGTTTTTTTTGTTTTTTGTTTGTTTGTGTTTTTTTTTTTTTTTCTAACACATACACATGGGAAGCAGCGTGATGTACGTGTGAGTCCTGCGGCTTAACGCTCAGGATTGTCAGTTCGATCGGGGAACTACTGCTGCTCATCTATAAGAGTGGCTTCTATAGATGAGAATAAAAACAGCCATCGAAAGATAACCATGACTCGTACTCAAACCAGATACATAAACTGCATCGCTCTTCGCGCGGGTAAAAAAGGGGCGCGTCCTGCTGAGGTTGGAGTCCTGGCCTCAGTGTTCGAAAAATCAGCTACAGAGCTCAAACTCAAACAAAAACTACTAAGATGCAAACAAACAATACAGATAGCGACATTTAACGTGAGAACCCTAAATAGAATAGGTCAACTATCAGAGCTAACTGCATCAGCCGTAGAACATAAGATAGACATAATTTGCATACAAGAGCACCGATACACGCACACCGAAGATATCAAGTATCACGAAACTGGTAATGGATGGATGCTGGTGACTGTATCCGCATGGAAAAACTCTATCAATGCATCGGTAGGAGGGGTGGGAATGCTTCTAGGACCAAGAGCGTTAAAAACACTGAACAGCAGTGAAAGAATACAACCTAGGATGATGGCCGCAACGTTTAATGGCAACCCCAAAGCAACAATTATCTCCTGCTACAGCCCTACCAATGTTAGCGAAGAAAACGAAATAGTCACCTTCTACGAAGATCCATTCTCCCTTGTACGTAGCATTCCGAAACACAACCTGCTAGTCATTGGCGGAGATATGAATGCACAAATCGGGAAAAACAGACACAACAAATACAGCCTACACAACGCATCAAACAGGAATGGACAACATCTAATAGATTTCATGATAGAAAATAGATTAACATGCCTCAATACAAACTTTCAAAAAAGGGAGGGGAAATTATGGACCTACACATACGCGAATAAGAGTAAAGCACAGATAGACTACGTCCTTATAAACGGGAAATGGAAAAACAGTGCGATGAATTGCGAGGCATACTCCTCTTTCGAGGGTGTGTCCTCCGATCATCGAATAGTTACAGCCAAAGTACGTCTAAGCCTACGAAAAAACGCCACACGTAAAGCGACAACCAAGCACTATGACTGGGCCCAACTCAACAACAGAGATATTAGAGATAAATATGCATTAGAATTAAGAAACAGATTCGAAGCACTACAAGAGAAGGCAGAAAAAGGTACCCCAAATGACGAATATGAAAATTTTGTAGAAGCACACCTTGAGGCGGCAGCAAAGTGTATTCCAACAAAACCTAGAACTAAATATAGAGCCCCTTGGGAAACGCCAGCGGTTAGAGAAAAACGTGCACTTGTGAAAACTGCCTCCAAAAGTTATCAAAAGAACCCAACAAACACAAATGCACGAAAACTAGAAAAGGCTCAACATCAATTAACTGGAATATATCTAAAAGAACAGGCAGAATACATACAAAATCAGATAGATAAGATTAGAGACTCGGTGGAAGATAGACAATCCAGGATAGCCTGGCAAACAATAAACGAAGTAAGTAGAAGGAAGAGCACAGCCAAAGCAAAATTGAAAGCTGCAAGCCAACAAGAAAGAGTAAAACTATGGGAACAGCATTTCAAAAATCTACTAGGAAACCCACCGGAAATAACGGATGAACCGATCACCAGAATTATTAGTAAGCAATTAGACGTTAAACTAGGTCCTTTCACCAAAGAAGAACTCGACTCAGTTCTCAGAAGAATTAAAAATAGGAAAGCAGCAGGAATGACGAGATCCCCCCAGAAGTGTGGAAGACTAGACAATTCGACGATATACTGCTCCGGCAATGCAACGCAGTCTATAGTCAAAATAGGATAGAAAGATGGACGAAGGGATGCATCCTTCCATTTACTAAAAAAGGCGACCTCGGACTAGCCAAGAACTACCGAGGGATAACACTTACATCCATAGCAGCCAAAATCTACAATGCCCCACTACGAAACCGCATAGAACCCAAAATAGACAACATCCTTAGGAAAAACCAAAACGGCTTCCGGAGAAATAGATCAACAACCTCACAAATCCTGACCATCCGTAGAATCCTTGAAGGCGTTCGGGCAAAAAACTTACAGGCGACATTACTATTTGTCGACTTTACCAAGGCCTTCGATTCCATACACAGAGGGAAGATGGAGCAAATCCTACTAGCATACGGCCTACCAAAAGAAACAGTAGCAGCGATAATGATTCTCTACAGAAACACCAAAGTGAAAGTACGTTCACCAGATGGAGACACGGAATACTTCGACATTGTTGCAGGGGTACTACAAGGAGACACACTAGCCCCGTACCTCTTTATCATCTGTCTAGACTATGTGCTTAGGACTTCGATCGACAAAATCAGAGAAAATGGCTTCGAGCTGACTAAGAGAAGAAGCAAAAGGTACCCCGCAAAAACAATCACGGACGCCGACTACACTGATGACTTGGCGTTACTAGCGAATACGCCTAATCAAGCGGAGACACTACTGCATAGTCTGGAACGAGCCGCAGCTGGCATTGGCCTCCATGTCAATGCAAACAAAACTGAATATATGTGTTACAACCAAACGGGCAATATTGCCACACTAGACGGAGCCTCTCTGAAACTAGTAGACACATTCACCTACCTAGGAAGTAGCGTCTCATCAACCGAAAAAGACATCGACACACGACTGACGAAGGCATGGACAGCTATCGATAGGCTCTCGATCATATGGAAGTCGGACCTAACTGATAAAATGAAACGCAGTTTCTTCCAGGCAGCGGTTGTGTCGATACTGCTATATGGATGCACCACATGGACGCTAACGAAGCGGCTGGAGAGGAAACTAGACGGAAATTACACATGAATGTTGTGAGCAGTATTAAACAAGTCCTGGCGACAACACCCCACGAGACTCCAACTAGACGGACACTTGCCCCCCATCACAAAAACTATACAAGTCAGACGAACCAGACACGCGGGACACTGCTGGAGAAGCAAGGACGAGCTCATAAGCGATGTACTCCTGTGGACCTCCACATATGGATGTGAAAAAGTAGGACGACCAGCACGAACTTACATACAGCAACTATGTGAGGACACAGGATGTAACCCTGAAGACCTGCCGGAGGCGATGAATGATAGGGATAAATGGCGAGAGAGGGTCAGGGATATCCGCGCTGGCGGCGCGACATGATGATGATGATGATATATATATATATATATATATAAGTGTGTGTGTGTGTATATATATATGTGTGTGTGTATGTGTATGTGTGTGTACATATATATAAAATGTCTGTGTATAAGTATATATATATATATATGTGTGTGTGTGTGTGCGTGCGCTTATATATATATATATATATATACGTGGATCATTGAATAAGTTTCCAGACTTTTTTCGTATGGGCACCTTTATTGATAGTACACACATGAAACTCTAGTCCCCTTCGAAGTATACTCCTTCGGCTGCAATGCACTTGTTGTACCGTTCCAACAACTTCTGAAATGGCCCCATGGAAGTCCTCTTGTGTGAGCGTGTCAATGACCTTCGTCACAACCTCTTTCATTTCCTCACTTGTCTGATAATGACAACCACTGAGCTTAGGGAATAAGCAAAATTCACAAGGAAGAAGGTCTATACAATAGGGAGCGTGAGGAACTGTCTTCATGCCCATCTTGGTCAAATAGTCTGAGACAAGGATGGAGGTGTGGACTGGTGCGTTGTCCTCGTAAAAATGCCTCTGACCCGATTTGAAGAGTGCTGGCCTCATCCGACGGAATCTCTTCCTGAACTCCCGTAAAAACTCAACATAGTAATCCTAATCCTAACCGTTTGACCAATCAACTCTGGTGTATTGACTTCCTTACTCCTCCTAGGCCTCTCATCATCCCTCACAGACTCTCTGCCTTCCTTGAATCTCTTATGCCACTCAAAAACTGATGCTCGATTCATGCAAGATGCTCCAAAAGCCGTCTGAAGCATTCCATACTTTCTGTGGCTTTTTTTCCCAGTTTCAAACAGAATTTTATTGCATATCATTGTTCTAAAGTGTCAGATTGCATTTTTGAAATTGACCAGCTGTGACAATCAGGTTTTAGTAGGATTTATTCCAATTGCTGCTGTAGCTGTTCATTTGAACCTGAAATCATAAAAATTAGTCGATCATCTAATAAGATGTATCGCAATTACGTACTGAATTTTGAAGAGTCTAAACCAATTTTAAATGCCCATACGAAAAAAGTCTGGAAACTTATCGTATGCTTCTCGCATATATATATATATATGTATGCATACAGAGAGTAAAAGAGAGAGAAAGACAAATTACACATACACGCAAACACACTCACACTCAAACACACCCACACCCACATGTATATATATATATATATATATATCGATTGTTTGTTTTCATCTTTGCACATATACCTATTTGTATATATAATCACACAGACACACACAGACACAGAGAGAGAGAGAGAGAGAGAGAGAGCGATGACTTGCACACATACAAAACCTATGTAACAACTGTTTATTTTTATCTTTGTATATATATATATATTCAGAGTGAGTGTGAGAGGGAGAGAGAGAGAGAAAGAGAGAGAGAGAGTGAGGGAGAGAGAGAGAGGACCAAGATTCACACACACGCACACACACGCTCATGTATACGACCATTTTTATTCTTATATTGGTATACATTTATATATATATATATATATTTAGAGAGAGAGAGAGAGTGAGAGAGAATTAGAGAGAGAGAGACAATGAGTCACACACACACACACACACATATATATATATATGTATATATATATATATATGTATTAAGAGAGAGAGATAGATAGATAGATAGATAGATAGATAGAGATAGAGAGAGAGAGAGAGAGGGAGAGAGAGAGAGAGAGAGAGAGAGAGAAATGAAGACAGAGATTTAACTAAGATAACTTCCAAAAGTACTTCTTTGAATATATCTCTGTTAAGCCTGATTTTTTCATACTTGTATCTTCACTAACATAAATCCGATTCTGTTTTCCCTTACATGCTCGTAATAGATGTTTAACTATTTTTATCAACCCCCTTTGTTTCCTGAAAGGATCATTCAACGCTAAAGCCAATTAATTACACTCAGCGTCAATCGGCTTAAGAGAAGCCAATCCTTGTCCCTTCTTAAGAAACTTTGGAATGGAGTGAACGTGACAAGGAGACGCTGTTCAAGTTCTCGAAAGCCCTTGATTAAGAGTATAAATCTGGCAAGGAGACAGTTTCCCGATACTTTCAGGTCCTCTTCTTACGAATCAAAATCTAAAAACCAAATACAATGGTCTTTATAATTTTTATATTATTTTAGTGCGCATGCGCACTCATAGACGCTTTCATTAAAAAGCTGTTTCTTGAAATTAGCAATCTTAAGGATAATAGGGTAGAATTTACCCTCAGCTAAAATTTATGCGACTGTATTGGTCATGTAAAAACTGTATATCCATAGACAATTGTATTTACTAGCGGAAGTTTGAGTGTCGTGCAGAGCGTCGTCTTCGTTGCGTAATGGTTAAATTGCTTCACTGCTGAATCGTAGAACGTGAGTTCGAACGCCATTCTCGTTATTACGTTCATTTTTAGTCAAATAACTTGGTAGAGGTATAAACTCCCTTCTCCTCTCAGCTATGCGTTATATAATTCCACTACGGTTCTTCTTGAAGGATGGATTTGGCCTTGAATAACACAAGAAGTTTGATATGTCATTAAACAAACTGCGTCACGTTGTAGCCTTTTTTAAACGTGCTTTTCTTTGTGATGTGTCTTTAGTAACGATAAAAGGAGTAAAAGATTTCGAATGTAAGTTGGATTCCTTCTTGAAAGAACACTTTTTCTTTGTTACTCTCTCTTCCCTTTTTCTATATATATATATATATATATATATTGGAAATTTACCGGACATTGGCCTAGCGGTTAGAGTGTTCGCCAATGGCCCGGGAGACCTGAGTTCAATCCCAGGTCGAGTCATACCAAAGATTCAAAAAATGGTACTTGATGCCTCCTTGTTTAACACTCAGTAGTATAAGTTACGGGATCAAGGGTAAAGTGGAGCAATCCAGGGAAAGGAGTAGCGCCCTCCCATACACCTTGGTGTAGAAGCTATCGAAAAGGGATCCTTCGGGTCACCCTCGACTATGGTCGATAATTTTCCTTTTTTTATATTGGAAAAGTGTGTAAATTATTAAATAAGATTCTGAAGTAAAAATTGAATAAAGTTTATTTCTCTAAACTTCAATGAAAAGTTTGATGAAAAATTGTTAACAGTATTTTTTCTTGTAAAAAACGTATTAGAACGTAAATGCTCTAATATTTACATTATGATAAAGAAAAGTTAAGGCATTGAATGTGACAGTTTGCATTGTATAAATCTAGTTGATATATTGGGTGAACATAAAAGACATTTGGTTGAATATGTCAGTAAGTAGGGTGAAAAGATATTTATTATCAATTTTTATGAAAATAAAATAAAATTAACTGGCGAAGGTTATTTATATTAGTACTAATATTTCTAGGATACAAACCGTCCACTAATAAAATGTTAAACAAGAATATATATTTTAGCAGATGGAAGATGATTTAGCCATGGCGAAATCAAATGCATACTTGAAGAAACAGAATGTTAGATTTTCACTCAAGAGAAATAAAGATCTTTTTGATTTGGTTTGGTTTCTTTGTTTAATGGCATATCAACCTTTGTAGGTTATTTAATGCTAAAGCCATTCTCCGAGAAGAACAATAGTGGTACTATTTAACCCATAGCTGGAAGGATAAAGGGGTTCATACCTTTCCCAAGGGTATTTGCCCGAAAGTGAACGTAACAGCACGACTAGGAATACGAACTTGCTTACTACGATTGGGCAGTCCAGCACTTTAACCACTACACCACGAGGAGGACACCCCCAGATCTTTTTGAGTAGATTACAGAAATGAATCTATAATAGAATAAATGTTTATTTATTTCACCGCTTTATTTAAAAGACTGAGATAGGCTCGAAATTAGATAACAACTTGATTGATTTATTTCACCGCTTTATTTAAAAGACTGAGATAGGCTCGAAATTAGATAACAACTTGATTGATTTATTTCACCGCTTTATTTAAAAGACTGAGATAGGCTCGAAATTAGATAACAACTTGATTGATTTATTTCACCGCTTTATTTAAAAGACTGAGATAGGCTCGAAATTAGATAACAACTTGATTGA
This sequence comes from Sepioteuthis lessoniana, assembly GCA_963585895.1. Taxonomy (NCBI): domain Eukaryota; kingdom Metazoa; phylum Mollusca; class Cephalopoda; order Myopsida; family Loliginidae; genus Sepioteuthis; species Sepioteuthis lessoniana. The sequence continues at coordinate 36,554 of CAUZXS010006389.1, forward strand.
TTTATTTCACCGCTTTATTTAAAAGACTGAGATAGGCTCGAAATTAGATAACAACTTGATTGATTTATTTCACCGCTTTATTTAAAAGACTGAGATAGGCTCGAAATTAGATAACAACTTGATTGATTTATTTCACCGCTTTATTTAAAAGACTGAGATAGGCTCGAAATTAGATAACAACTTGATTGATTTATTTCACCGCTTTATTTAAAAGACTGAGATAGGCTCGAAATTAGATAACAACTTGATTGATTTATTTCACCGCTTTATTTAAAAGACTGAGATAGGCTCGAAATTAGATAACAACTTGATTGATTTATTTCACCGCTTTATTTAAAAGACTGAGATAGGCTCGAAATTAGATAACAACTTGATTGATTTATTTCACCGCTTTATTTAAAAGACTGAGATAGGCTCGAAATTAGATAACAACTTGATTGATTTATTTCACCGCTTTATTTAAAAGACTGAGATAGGCTCGAAATTAGATAACAACTTGATTGATTTATTTCACCGCTTTATTTAAAAGACTGAGATAGGCTCGAAATTAGATAACAACTTGATTGATTTATTTCACCGCTTTATTTAAAAGACTGAGATAGGCTCGAAATTAGATAACAACTTGATTGATTCATGTCTGATTTTAACAATATAAAAATATTTTTAAATATCAAGGAGGGAGATGATTTCTTAATTTTGGGGGAGTTTTAGCTTTGATATTTTGGGAATTCGTTCAAAATATTATCGTCTACGAATCTTAAAGGAATTTTAAAAAAAGAGATACGTTCTAAGCGAGGTACCTGTTACTGAATAAATGTAAAAATACGGAAACAAAAATTACAGCTTTCTTGTCATGGTAATTTCTAACATAATATATCAATTCCTTCATTCAAAATTATATAATTATATTTCCTGCCCATGGGGCTTATGTTATGAGGACTCATAACTCCAAGTTGGGAAGATGTAGCCCTGGAGATATCCGTGTCCGCTATAGGGAATACGTACCTATAAAAAAGACACATTAGGTCAAGTGGTCGCGCAATTTACCATGACTTGTTAATTCGGCATCGATTATATGTGGCATGAACCAGTGGCTCAGTGGTAGAGTTTCGGCTTCTACATACTGTGGTTGTTGGTTTGATCTCCAGTGGTAGAGATCACAGTGTGCACTGCTGATGAGACCTAATAAGGTCAAAACAGCTGTTCAGTGCTCCGTATGTCGCATGTAGGAGTATGTCCCAGAATAGAATGATATTCAAGTCAATGGATTTTCACAGCATCCATTCAGACTTCAAGCGGCAAATCTACGTCTTGTCCATTTATAAATATTTTTGACTCAAACATTCTTCCCCATATATATCACACATTCATCTGTGAAATATACATGGATGGTTCTTCTCAGTCAACAAAAATTTCCTGATTGGTCTCAGTTCAAGCCTGTATGATTTGAGGTTAAATAGTTTTAAAATATTTTCACGGGATTAAAACAAATTTTGCTATTTAAAAAAATCAAAAGAATACAGAGTTTATTATTATTAAAAAAATTCTGTAAACAAAAATCAACGGGCTTTTTTACTTCGAAATTCCTGCTATTACTTAAAAGGTCGTATGATATATATATATATATATATATATATATATATTTGAATAGTGGAAATTATTTATCATATTTATAATTCAGCATGAACTCCGTGCGACATGCAAAAAAGTAGACAGCTGTTTCGACCTCATTAGGTTTCATCAGTGGTGTGCACTGTGATCTCCAATACTGGAAATCGAACCATTGACCACAAAGCCGAAACACTTTTCCTAAACAAATGCTAATGTGATAAATCAGGTCTATACTAAACTTACCTGTTTGAAATAGAACTGTTTTTAAAAAGAACTAAATTGTGTACTTATGCTAAATTGAATTGTTTGAAATAGAACTGTTTTGACATTTGATTGAATTGTTTGAAATCTAATTCGACGTTAAATGACCCAAAAAGTGTTGATACGCCATAAAACAAAACAACCAACAAAGTACCGTCGAATCAAATCATTTTAGTATGTTTCAAGCAATTCAGTCTCGCATAAGTACAGTTTTTTTTACACTCAGTTAGATGTCAAATCAGTTCTATTTCAAACAATTCAGTTTAGCATAAATACTCAATTTAAATATCAAAGGCATTTTTATTTCGCACAATTCATTTTAAGCTCACATTAAACAAATATCATCAACATAAGCACACAGTTTAAACAGACATATAAATGCACAAACAGTTCTATTTCAAGCAATTCACGTTAGTGTAATTACACAGTTTAGTTCTATTTGACCCATACATAGGCCCATATCAGGTTATACCCCTACGGGTCGGAGAAGACCTGGGAGCGATGGCAATGATGGGGTACTCAGCATTCCCCAAAGCTCCAGCATTACTGAACCCTCAATATCAGATTGTTTAGTGTCGTATCTAGGACACACGTTGGGAAAGTCTTGTCCCTCTGCAGAGATGCAGTTGGTGTATTCTGCAGCCCTAGCCGACTAGTCATTAATAATATTTAAATGAATGTGTGTGTGTGTGTGTGTGCGCGCGTCAGTGTATCGTAGCCAAAAATAGCCATAAATATATTGTAAAGCAATTAAAATCAATCAATCGATCTCTTCGTTTGACTTGTTCCACTTACCTAGATATTTTGTCTAATTCTATTGAAAGATATATCAACCTTTGAGGGTTATTCAATGCCAAAGCTATCTTTATAGAAGAACAGTAGTGATAGTATTTAATCTACAACCAAGGGAGTATAGGGGATCATTGCAAAAAAGTGCCCTGAAAGATAAGTTCCAGGTGCATAAGTTTCCAGACATTTTTTCGTATGGTTATATAAAATTGGTGTAGACTCTTGAAAATTCAGTATGTTATTGCTATACATCATATGAGATGACTGACCAATTTTCATGATTTCACGTTCAAATGAACAGCTACAGTAGCAATTGGAATACACCGTACTAAAGCCTGATTGTCATAGCTGGTGAATTTCAAAAATGCAATCTGGACGTGAGGACACTCTACAAGAACGATATGCAAAAAAATCTGTTTTAAACTTGAAAAAAATGCCAAGGAAACGTATGAAATGCTTCAGACTGCTTTTCGACCATATTGCATGAATCGAGCATCAGTTTTTGAGTGGCATAAGAGATTCAAGGAAGCCAGGGAGTCTGTGAGGGATGATGAGAGGTGTGGGAGGAGTAAGGAAGTCAATACACCTGACTTAATTGGCCAAAGGTGAGGGTTAGGGTTACTATGTTGGGGTTTTAAGGGAGTTCAGGAAGTGATTCTTTCAGAAGAGGCCAGCACTCTTCAAATCGGGTCAGTGGCATTTCTACCAGGATAATGCATAAGTCCACAACTCCATCCTTGTCACATACTATTTGACCAAGATGGGCATTAAGAGAGTTCCTTAGCCTCCCTAGAGTCCACACCTTGGTCCCTGTGAATTTTGCTTGTTCCTTAAGATCGGAGGCTGTCGTTATGAGACAATTGAGGAGATGAAAGAGGCTGTGACGAAAGTCATTGACACGGTCACGCAAGAGGACTTCCATGAGGCCCTCCAGAATTTGTTGGAACGGTACGACAAGTGCATTGCAGCCGGAGGAGATTACTTTGAAGGGGACTATGGTTGATTGTATTATAGCAATGAATCTAGCCCTGTCGAAGCAATTATTATAATTATATATAATATATATTATACTTGCAAATTAATGCATGAAATAAATAAAACAAGAGTGTGGATAAATTGTTTCGCCACCATGTGCCCAGCGGGCTTGCAGGGTGCCAAGTCCACCAGTTAAAGCCGGGCAGAGACGTTGGCTGTGGTTTGCTAAACGCTATTTAATGTCACAGATATCACCAACTCCCAAGCAGAACCACATTTTAAAGCAACTAGGCGTTTTCTATTTGAATTGTTAAAAGTCAACACCACTAACTGGTTAGTCTCTCCACTCAAATACAAGGTCTTCGACAAACACAATTCTTCACAATAAAAATAACTCTGAGGAGCCCCAATAAAACATCTGTATCCGAATTCCGGATTCCGAACAGGCACCCCTAGAATATCTGTCATCATCATCATGTCGTGCCACTATCACGGATATCCCGGACCCTCTCTCACCACTTCTCCCTATCGTTCATCCCTTCTGGTAGGTCTTCAGGGATACATCCCGTATCCTCAGAGAACTGCAGTATGTATGTTCTAGCTGGTCGTCCTGCTCTTGCTTGGCTATATGTGGGGTTCCATTTGAGTACATCACTTATGAGCTCGTCCGTCCTTCTCCAGCAGTGTCCTGCGTGTCTGGTTCGTCTAACTTGGATAGTTTTCGTGATGGGGGGCAGGTGGCCGTATAGTTGGTGCTTTGTGGGGTGTTGACGCCAGGAATTATTAAAAGCTAACACTCGGCTAGGCTGGCTATTTTATCAGAGCTATTTCTTCCTTCCGCAATTTATCTTTCATTAACGTCGGCATGAATGCAGCAAGGTAAGAGTCGGAGTGAGATTGTCTTTCTGTATCCCGGAGGAGCCTCCACTAAAATATTCGTATCCTGGACTAACCCCCTCATAAAATATCGGTTAATGGCGGAAGGTGAGAGGGTAGTTCGACAACGGTAGATACAGTCCGCTTTCCAGAAGACTGTGGGATTTAATGACAGAGCTCGCACCAAATCTCAAGTTTATCTTTTCAGTACGAATGCAGCAGGATAAAGTTGAATACATTCAAATTGTATGGTCACTTACTTGAGTTTTTGTGGAGTTTATTCTCTTCTCGTGGACAAGTCTTTTCTTTGGGTATTCGTTTAACGAGGCTTACCATACCCGGGAGTGCCATGTACATTCAGAAGATAAGCTTCTTCTATTCTTTGCGTTCTCTGAGAGGCATTATTTTGGAATTTGGGTTTCTTTCATATCCCTAAATTAAGTTCTTGGTTTTTCAACGAGTAAAGACAACTCATTGAGCGTCTTCATCCTTTGACGACAACATTGCAACTCTTGTGCGTTCACCCGGTGATGAATGGACGACAACGAACTATGCGTCTCTCCCGGTGATGAATGAATAGCAACTAAATTACTTTCTGTAGTTTGAAAATTCCCCACGAGTTGATTTTTTGGCGGGCTCTTCCTCAGTACCAAATATGGTCGAGGGGTCTGCCTCTCCACTGACGCACACTTGGCTAATAGAGACTGAGATCCTTCCATGCTTCTCTCACCTTGTAATAATAGAGAGGGTGGGAGAGAGAGACAGCCTCTCTCTCTGCCACTATCCTGTAATGTTAGATAGAAATACTTGAACCCATTTAATTGACTAATCAATATCCAATAGAATTATTTGTGTTAAACAGCAATTCTAGAAACTATTTAACAGTATGCAAGCAAATAAGCACTGCTACGTTTATTAATGTTACATACAAACTATTTGCTTTTAAATCATGTACAGTGTATCACAAAAGTGAGTACACCCCTCACATTTCGGCAGATATTTAAGTATATCTCTTCATGGAACAACACTGACAAAATGACACTTTGACACAATGAAAAGTAGTCTGTGTGCAGCTTATATAACAGAGTTAATTTATTTTCCCCTCAAAATAACTCAAAATATAGCCATTAAAAGCTAAACCCCTGCCAACAAAAGGGAGTACACCCCTTAGGGAAAGTTGTCAATATTAACATACACACTGTCAGCTGTCAATATTTTGTGTGGCCACCATCATTATCCAGAACTGCCTTTACTCTCCTGGGCGTGGAGTTTACCAGAGCTTCCCAGGTAGCCACTGGAATGCTCTTCCACTCCTCCATGGTGACGTTGCGGAGCTGGCGGATATTTGAAACTTCAGCAAACTATTGGGAGGCTTTCCTGTGTATCGTCTTCAGAAGAGGCTTCCTCCTGGGGTGACATCCATGCACACCAATTTGATGTAGAGTGCGGCGTATAGGCTGACCCCGCACCTCTTCAGTCTCTGCAGCAATGCTGACAGCACTCCCTCGCCGATCTTTCAAAGAAAGCATTTGGATATGACGCTCAGCACGTGCGCTCAGCTTCTTTGGACGACCTACCCGAGAGTGTTCTGAGTGGACACCAATCTTTTAAAACGTTGGATGATCTTAGCCACTGTGCTGCAGCTCAGTTTCAGGGTGTTGGTAATCTTCTCGTAGCCTTGGCCATCTTCATGTAGTGCATCAATACGTCTTTTAAGATCCTCAGAGATTTATTTGCCATGTGGTGCCATGTTGGAACTTTCACTGGCCAGAATGAGAGAGTGTGAGAGCTGCACTACAAATTTGAATACACCTGCTCCCTATGCAGACATAGACCTAGGAACACTAATGAGTCACATGACATTTTGGAGGGAAAATGACAAGCAGTACTCAGTTTGGGGATTTAGAGGTATAGTTTCTTAGGGGTGTACTCACTTTTGTTGGCAGGGGTTTAGCTTTTGATAATTATATTTTGAGTAATTTTGAGGGGAAAATAAATTAACTCTGTGATATAAGCTGCACACAGACTACTTTTCATTGAGTCAAAGTGTCATTTTGTTAGTGTTGTCCCATGAAGAGATATACTAAAATATCTGCAGAAATGTGAGTGGTGTATTGATTTTTGTGATACAGTGTATATATTTATATATATATACGTATGTGTATATGCATGTGTTCGTCCTTGTGTTCGTCCTTGTGTGTATATATATATATATACGTATGTGTATGTGTGTGTGTGTGTGTGCATGCATGTGGGCGTGATTCCCTAACCTCTAGGCCAAAACGAACCCTAAAAATATTGTGAAGCCACTAAGAAAAATTAATCATTCTCTTCTATTGTCTTGTTCTGTTTCACTATATTGTTTATAAGCTCATGAATATTGTATATATATATATATATATATATATATATATATATATGTATGTATGTATGTGTGTGTGTGTGTGTGTCTGTCTGTCTGTCTGTACATGGGTGGGTGTGTGCGCATGCATGTATGTGTATAATAGTATTTAGCATTAAATAACCCTCAGGGGTTGATGTGCCGCTACCAGAACAAACCAAGTCCACTTTCATCCAGTTTGGTTTGGTTGTTAATTATATTTATCCAACCCCCCACCAGGTAGGACTCAACTCAAGATTATCTTAATCTGGGGACCGCAAACGAATCAAGATTCACGTTCGAAAGATGCAAAAAATGTTGGATTGTATTGAATCAATGAACCTAGCCCTGTCGAAGCAATTATTGCCTGGGGAAACAGTCTCCTGTGATCAGGCGATACAAATTAGTAACGAACGCCAGGCAGGATTGTGGATTGGTTGTTATTCAGTGCCATATCAACTTTTGTGGGTTATTCAACACTAAAACCAAACACATGAAACCATTTAAATTTGTACGAACAAATAAGCTCCGAATTGTTTCAAAATCAAGTTACCAATTAACCTATTTGCTTACAAATTATTAATAAAGAGAATTTGGCTTTGAATATCTTATATGGAATAATATGCCAGGGGACACTAACGAATGAAACGGTTTTCAATGGAAATTTAAAACGGCACTTTTGTTTAAGAAGTATTATACCATTCGACTACAAATGTAAAAATGTGAGAAGAGTGTTTGCCATTGGACCGGGAGTCCTGGGTTCAATCCCAGGTCATGTCATGCCAAAGTCTTTAAAAATGGTACTTGACACCTCCTTGCTTAACACTCAACAATACAAGATACGTATCAAGGGTAAAGTGGAGCAATCCAGGGAAAGGATTATCGCGCTCCCCTACATCTCAGTGTAGTAGCTATCGAAAAAGGAGCCTTCTGGTCGCCCTCGACTACGGTCGCCAACTTTACTTTATAACAAATGTAATCCAGGAAATGAACTAGCTAAACTTTACGTTCTTCGAATCTTCAAAAATATATCTATTTTAAAATGTCTCTAAGTTTTACGATTTAACCTCTAGTTTGGGAGGATAAGATGGTTCAAGCCTTTACCAAGTGTATTAGACTCAAAGTGAACCTACTTTTCGAGACTGGAAATTGTAGTCACTTACCATGATGTTTAAGTCTAACACGTTAGCCATAACACCTTTGAGACTTCCCCTCAATGAATTTTTATGAGAAATGAAATCTCAAAGTAATAGTTTCTTCAACTGATTATTTTTAACAACGAAAAAGCGTGTACAGTATTTTTTATTAAAACAAAAAAATTTCCAAGATAAAAAATGCGTTTGTTTTATTAGTTTCCTTGGACGATTTAGGCTAAACAATTCTATATCTTCTCAAAGATGAAATAAAAAGATAACACTGACTTAAATATTTTGGTTGAATGTCTTTATCTGACACTTATTATTGTGCGTTCGATCTGAGACTTTTTGAAAAACGATGCCATAAAATTGAATAAAGATATGTGGGATAGAAATAAATAACAGAAAATATATTTTCCGAAAGTTTTTAGCCGCAAATACCATTCTGAAAAAATCATTTTACGAGCACATAAGTTTTTTTACAGTACATTTTTTTAGTACAGTTTACTAATAAATTTTGTTTCTCTGTGGTTTTGGTCAAGAAGAGACATATATTCGTTTTTAAAAGTTATTTTAATAGGTACTTTCAAAGAGAGTTTTTTGAGTTGTCTGAAACGAGGCTTGGTGATTTTAATCATTAAGGGTTTTCGGACTATTATCTTCATCTTTATTGTTATTTTCACAACGTCTTGGCCGATATGTCCTCCGGACTTCTTCAGGTGTTTGTCAAAATCGGGAAACTTCACGTCCTTTATTGAATCCACGGAGGTCACCTGTTCTGATTCCGTTAGCCATAACCGGGTACAAGTGTTAAGTATTCCTGTATTGTAACTCGCCTGCAGTCAGGATTGAACCTGCAATCTCCAGATGATTGCTCCTTTAGAAGCTTTAGGGAACCAACGCCTATAACCGTTACGCCATGTGAATATTTTGGATTTATATACTTAATATTTTTACCTGACTAGAATTACTACGATTATGTATTTTTTTTTTTACCTGTGCTCATATTTACATTTTTTTTCCCCATCTAGCCTTCTTAATTATCGGTTCCCATATTGTATTCAACTCAACACTTGGTCTACTCAGCAGGTCATTAAGAGTTTTTTTTTTTTACCCTAACGCACAAATCAATGCCCGCGCGTGTGTGTCTGTGTGTGTCTGAAACCCTCTTTATATTTTTAATAGTTGTCTTCAACGACCCCAAGTCTTACTCTGGAGATTAATTTTCAGTTTCGACAAGAGTAGCTCTGAGGAGAATGAAGATTGCAGCACTTTCAAAATCTTATGTTTCCCTAAAATTGACTAATCAAATATTATGAAGACTCTTGGTCAAATTGATCAAAGTGATGCTTGACTCGTCTAGATATCATTTAAGTTCCTTGTCTGGTGTCTAGACATCGAGATATCATTACTGTAAGGAGCTTTGTGAATCACACTTCATTTACATGGGAATATTTAAAATTTTTAAATCCCCTTTCGCTTGTTTTTTCACATTTCTAAGAGTATATTCCTAAAAATGCCAAGATGACAATAATGGTCATTAAAGATTGATTTTTATGCTTCAATAACACTGATTTCCACTTTTTTCAATAATATATATATATATATATATATATATATATGTATATATATATATATAACACCGGAAGTCCGTTACTTTTGTTTGTGGGTTGAACAATCATCAAACGAAATGTGATAAAAAGTGTGTATTTAATCATCCATGTATCGGTCATAATCACGTGATAATACGTTAGTAAACGTAATATTCACGTTTTATATCTACTGCGCATCGAACCCTTGTTACGTAAAAAAAACATTATTATATGCATCTCCCCTCTCTCTCTCTCTCTGTTTTTTCTTTCTTTCTTTCTCTATATTTAGAGAATGATAGATAGATATATAGACAGAGATGTATATAATAAAGTTTTTTTTGTAGAAAGGGTACGACTATATATATATATATAAAGAGAGAGAGAGAGAGAGAGAGAGAGAGAGAGATAGAGAGAGAGAGCTAAAGAAAGGGAAAGACGAGTAGATAAACAAGTCTTAGTGGTACAAGGGCTGGACTGGGGCCTTGAAATAAGTGAGTTCGAATTCCTGTTGCGCTTTTAAGTTGGATTATGGAATTATACAATTGGGAAGGTATGGGCCCCTCTTGGCCTCTAGCTATGGGTTAAGTAGTATTACTGCTGTTCTTTGATAGGAATAGCTTTGAAATAAAATAACCCACAAAGGTTGATATTCAACTAGAAGAAGAAATCAAACCAAAGAAAACCACATAATGGGTGCTATCAACAAATTCTACCCCTGAAGTAAGAAAAGATTCTACCAAAACTGAAATGTTTCATGAAGAGTACAAACATTTTTCTATTGGTATTCAACTTGTTTTTTAGTGTTTTGTTTTTAGATTAGAGCCGCATACTAGGTTTGGTTTGTTTGCATATCAACCTTTGTAGGTTATTTCATGCCAATGCTATTCTTCTAGAAGAACAGTAGTGATATTATTTAACCCATAGCTGGGAGGATAAGGGGGTTCATACCTTTTCCAAGGGTATTTCTCCGACAGTGAATGTAATAGCGTGACTGGAGTACGAACTTGCTTACTACGATTCCGTAGTCCATCGTTTTAACCATTACACCACGAGGACACTCCCGCAGCATACTAGAAGTGTGTTGTAGGATATATTGCTTGGCTTCTTTGTGGTATAGTACAGCAAAATTCATAACTTATTTAATGCTACTTCCATATTTGTAGGAGAACGTAATTGGTACTTAGTAACCCATTGCTGGTGGAATAATAGGATTCATCCTTTTCCAAGGGTGGTATTCTGAAAGTGTACTCGATAGCCAGCCTGGATTTCGAACTCGTTTCCTAATATATCACAGTCCAGCACGTTAACCATTACGTCACGGTAACCTCCGCACCGTATTCTTTTTACGTCTGCATATATATATATATATATATATATATATATATATATATATATATTGTAATCCACTGACAGACTGTTTCGTTGTATCACAGCTCATCATTGTTGCTAAACACGCAAGATGCTTCAACCTGGAATCGAAACACGGCTGACTTTACGCCATTCTGATATCACACTGCACAGCTACTAACAAAGTTAGCGTAAGCGAAGGGATTTTAACATATAAGTATTACTTTTCTTTTGTTCACTTATATACGCTTAACGTCTACCAAGTGTTCAACTTATTAGAAGAGCTTTGCATAACACTTGTGGCTACCGGCAATTCCTTCACCAGAGTGCTCAACCTTCGGGTATATATATATATATATATATATATATATATATATATATATATATATATATATATTGTGTACTTCTAGAGGAACATAGCTAAATACTCCTTAATGTACAGTTTTACCCTTTTACAATGATTCATCTAACCATTGATCTGCATTGAATCTACAACAATAACGAAAGAAAATTCTTGCAAAATTCGGCTTCATTAAAACGTTGTGTAAGTCAGAAAATAAAATACACAAAGATATTTCCCGTTGATTTCACAGATTACCACATCATTAACTTCAATTATTGAGAATAATTATAACTCAGAATATGCCAGTAATAATGTAGATTGTTAAAAAATTACTTCCGGTTGATTCGACCTGTCTGACATGCTTTGCTTAAAATGGTTCAGATTCAATAGCACGATTCAGTTGCTGCATATCTCATAGAAAGAAACAAAGAATTGTTGAGGAACAATTAAAATGAGCTAACAAATCTAAATGAAGTGAAGGTAATATATATATATATATATATATATATATATATATATATACATATATATATATGTGTGTGTGTGTGTGTGTGTGTGTGTGCATGTGTATGTGAGTATTACTTTTACTGCATTTAAATATCAATAAGTGAGGTAAGTGGGTATGGAATGGGTTTGAAACAAATTGTACATCAAAGTGGACAGCATAAATAATATGGCGATACTTAATCGTCTATTTTAAGCAAATGTGTGTGTGACAATCTGCTATAGTCTGTCTCTGTCTGACAGTCTATTTGTCTGTCTCTCACTCACTTTCTTCCTCTCATTTTCTCTCTCTCTCTCCCTCTCTCTCTCTCTCTCTATATATATATATATATATATATATATATATATTGTAACCGTCTCTTCATCATTAATTAAACTACTTATTCTTCCGTCTATTTCTATCAACCAATCACGCTAACCTAGTTTGCTCATGCCAAGCTTGGTTTCATCTATCTATCTATCTATCTATCTATCTATCTATCTATGTATCTATCTATCAAATTCTCTTCCTTTCTCTCTCTATCGATATGTCTATCAGAGCCCTTTCTATCTATCTATCAATCTATCTCGGACCAATAATTTCTATCTATCTATCTATCTATCTATCTATCTATCTATCAAATCCTCCTCCTTTATCTCTCTATCGATATGTCTATCTTAGCCCCTTCTTTTATCTATCTATCTATATATCTATCTATCATTTATTTGTATGCTTTTTGCATCTTCCTTCGTAAGAATTACTGTATGCATTAAAAGCAAGAAGATTGTATTCTGTAAATATTCCCATTAATGAGTGTCGTACTTTATATTAATCATTGCTAATATGGGCTCAAACAAAAATTCGAACATATTGGAATTGTTTTGTTTGGTTTTATGTTATATCAAGTATTGTAAGTTATTTAATACCAGATCCTTTGTAAACATAAATGTTGAATATATATAATTTGTACACACATTTCGTTGATAATATTTTTAAACAAGTCAGAGCTCATTTTTTGGCACACAGTTAAATGGTTTCAGGTATTGGTATCTTAAACGAATAATTCTACTTGTCATTAAGCATTTGTTTGCACAAAATTAAATGTTTACAAGTATTGCTATATAAGAGTTACAATTTCACTTGAAGTATTCGTTTGCACAAATCTAAATCTCTCTCTCTCTCTCTCTCTATATATATATATATATATATATATATATAAGAGAATGGTTTGTCGGTAATTTTCCTATTTACCAACCCCTCCGCTCGGGCAGGATATGACACAAGGTCAATTATTTTTAAGCGGAGTTCAACAGGTTTGAATTCAGAGTTTTCCTTCTCCTAGACTACTTGCCTCTCCAAGGCTGAAGAACCTAGTCTATCCTACTATTTGCCCATAGCTGGAGGGAGAATAATTGGATTCATACCTTTCCCAAGGGTATTAGTGCTATGTGAAATGCAATCAGCCTCGTCTAGGATTTGAACTCGTGTCGTCGTGTCCTTTTCCTACGACGATAACCATTAGTTTGTCGGTAATTCTATTTCAAAATGAGTTAGAACTAATTTATTTGCACACGAGTATAGTTTTTATTTTTACAGTTAACTGATTTCAACTATTGCCATCTAACACTAATAATTCTACTTAATATAAACCATGTTTCCACACAGGGAAGTGTTACCTGTATTACTATTAACACTAATTATTCTATTCAAGTTAATTCATTCGTTTAATCACAGTTAACTGATTTTAACTCTTGTTAATCTAACAGTAACAATTCAAATAAACATCACACATTTCTTAACACATATGAAAATGATCAAGCAGTTCTATTTCTAGCAATTCAATTTAGTATAAATCAACAATGTTTAATGGTTCTAAGTATTGCTATGTATCACCAATAATTCAATGAAACACGAGTAATTTTTTTAACACAGTTAAATGTAAAAACAGTTCTATTTCAAACAATTCAAATGAGTCATTTGTTTGCGCTCAAATTAAATGTCAATCAGTTCAATTTGCCGCATTGATAGGAAGCTATCAGGTGGTACAACTGTTGGTCAGAATTGATCTGGGAGCGATTGTAAGTACTCTGCATTCTCCAACGCTGCATCATTACTGGAGTATAACCATCAGATTATTTAATGTAATAATCAGGACACTCTTTGAGGGGGTATTACCCCTATGTAGAGATGCAGTCGGTGTATTCTACAGCGTCAACTAACTGGGCTATTGAACATTTTGACAAGATTATCAGGTAACGATGTGCACGGATATCCCCGAAAAAGTACAGGTAATACAGATTTACAAATAATGTATGAGAGTGAGAATGGTGTGATCTGAACTGGCTGGGTTTGAAGGAGATTTATTCTCAAAACCGACTTGGCATTAAATAGCCCATGAAATTTATATGCCATCCAACAAATAAACCGAAACGGAATTCTAAACTGACCGCTTAACTGAATTCACCAAAACTATTTCCTCAACTACATTGCAAGGGTAATAATAAGGAAGACTGTATAGCCAAAATATATCGATTACCTTCTTTTTCCAATTTAATGTATTCATTCAAGGATTTTCTTTGGTGGAGAAAACCATGTCATATTGAACAATCTGTTGCATTCGAGTATCAATCAGAAAGTATCGAGACGAACTTTTATAGACTGTTTATCCATAGATTCTACCGTGAAAATGTGTACACATAGAGTGCTGAGTAACTTTTATAACAAAGTGACTATTTATAGACGTCAAAATTGTTATCTAGATCCTTAGATTTTGTCGGTTTGGTCTCTTTTGTAAATGGCAGATCAACCTTCGTCGGTTATTTAATGCCATGGCCACTCGTGTAGAATAACTGCAGTGATGCTATTTAAAATGAGGGAGGGATAAGGTTATTACTTCAAAAGAGTTTGTAATTGCGCGACTGGAGTTCGATCCCCTTTACTTCGAGACCCGAGTCCAACACTTTTGGCTTGGGGATATTCCCAAGACTTTTTCACGGCATGTCGATACCAATTCTTTATACTTTTTGTTCAACTATCTTGATACATATTTCTTTATTAAACAAAGGAGTGAGAGGGTGAAACACTTTTCATATTCGCATACTTACTTGTTTAGGCTAGAGCTCACCTGGTGTTCGCCACGGGTGGGACATTGTAAGTTAAATGCCTTCTTCACGAGGGCCTCCCCCGAAACAACACCTGTGTAGCATGTCTGATTTCATCATTTATCACGTGAAGCCCCATAAAAAGTGCATACCGTAGAGACCAAGTTTTTTTTCTATGACAGCTATGGATGAATCTCAATGAGCACGTTGCCCCTGCTATGAAAGAGTGAAAGGAAGACACACAACGTAACGATTATAAATGTTCTAAATAGAATTGAGTCCCGGGATCAAATCCTAGTTTTGCGTTAGTGTTTGAGATATTTTCCACTGAAAAACATGAATATTTCACTTCTTACCAGTCAATGGTTTAATAGTCGGTCAGACTGTATTCGTTAGCCTTGGTATGGCAAACAATCTCTGAGAAGGAACAGTTTGATACTCTGTGTTTATAGTTGTGAGATATCAATCTCTAATAAAAACTAAAGACTTGATAAACTCACAAATGATTTGTCAATGTCTCGTGTCAAATATCCAGTTTCAACATTTTTCCACTCACGAAATGTATGCATTATTATCGGTCGAATTTCAAATCTAATTAAAGTCACCAGTCATTTACCTCTTCTTCGTAAATGGAAGACTTATTTCCCCCAGAATTCAATTTTAATTGTTGAATATTTGGGGCTGGAAACTGTTTAGAGTTTATCCATATTTACCAACTCCTCCGTTCAGGTCGGTATGACACAAGGTCCATTTTATCGTGGAGTTTAACAGGTTTGAATTCAGAGTTTTCCTTCTCCTTGACTAGTTGCCTCACTACGGCTGAAGAACCTAGTCTGCCCTACAATTTACCCATAGCTGGAGGGAGAATAATTGGATTCATACCTTTTCCCAAGGGTATTAGTGCTATGTGAAATGCAACTAATCTCGTCCAGGATTTGAACTCGTATCGCCGTGTTCATTTCCTACGACGATAGCCATTACACCACAGACACCTCCTGTTTAGAGTTTATGCTATGAAAGAAATTCAATTGACCTTATATGTTTGGGTAAATACGAGGTGCATACAATCAGTTTCCAGACTGTTTTCGTATGGGAACTTTTATTAATAGTACACACATGAAACTCTATTCCGCTTCGAAGTATACTCCTCCGGTTGCAATACAATTGTTGTACCGTTGCAACACCTTCTGGAAGGCCCCATGTAAGTCCTCTTGTGTGAGCGTGTCAATGAGCTTCGACATAGTCTCTTTCATCTCCTCATTTGTCTCATAACGACAGCCTCTCAGCTAAGGGACTAAGCAAAAGTCACAGGGAGCAACGTCTGGACTATCGGAGGCTGAGGAACGGCCTTGATGCCCATCTAGCTCAAATAGTCTGTGACAAGCATGGAGTTGTGGACTGGTGCATTGTCCTGGTGGAAATGCCACAGACCCGATATGAAGAGTGCTGGCCTTCTCATACCGAATCTCTTCCTGAACACTCTTAAAACCTCAACAGAGTAACCCTAACCCTAATAGTTTGGCCAATCAACTCTGGTGTATTGACTTCCTTACTCCTCCCACACCTCTCATCATCCCTCACAGACTCCTGCCTTCCTTGAATCTCTTATGTCACTCAAAAACTGCTTCTCGCTTCATGCAAGATGGTCGAAATGTTGTTTGAAACATTCCATACATTTCTGTGGCATTTTTTCCAAGTTTAAAATAGAATTTTATTACATATCGTTCTTCTAATGTGTCCTCACGTCCAGATTGCATTTTTGAAATTCACCAGCAGTGATAATCAGGCTTTAGTAGGGTGTATTCCAATTCCTGCTGTAGTTGTTCATTTAAACGCGAAATCATAAAAATTGGTCAGTCATCTCATAAGATGTATAGCAATAAGATACTGAATGCCCCTACGAAAAAAGTCTGGAAACTTATCGTATGCTCCTCGTATATAATCAACTTGTCAAGCTCCGTGAAGGTTTTTCTTGTTTCGTAAATTATAAAATCAACCCAGCTTAAGAACATGGAAGATATTTAAATAATTCGACGGTGTAAGTTCATACCAAATTAAAAGGTAATTTCAGTGTTCTTCACCTCGCTGGAAAAATTCTGTTATAGGCCAACTGGACTATTTTTTAGGAAACTTACATTTGGTTCATTGCTTATATTTTGGAAATATTGATTTCGTCTAAATTCTATTTTGAACAAATTTCCTATTTCTTAGGTCATGATGTTGCATGGGTCTCACCGGCCAAGCAAAACCCCGATGGTTAGGATCAAGAAAGAAGCCCTGCTAGAATTCTATCTTACTTTATTTTCCCTATATGAGTGCGAAAGAAACTGATTAATTAGCAACAGCATATTTATCATTAAATAGTTATATTTTCTGTGCCAAATTTCTTCAAGACTCAAACAGTAATATTGCCCTGTCGGCTGGGGCCGTAGAATACACTGACAGCACTTTTGCTGTGAGGTAAGACCGCCCCACCCAAATGGGTGTACTAGATCTGACACTAAACAATCTGATGGTGAGGTTCCAGTAATGTTGGAGCTTTGGGCAATGCGGAGCACCCCTTCATTGCTATCGCTCCCAGGTCCACTCTAGCTTGGAGAGGTAGCACCTGATAGGACCCTATCTATGGGTTAAATAGAACTAAGCTGTGTATTTATGCTGAACTGAAATGTTTGAAATAAAACTGTTTTTGACATTGAAACTCTACTTCTGTTAAATTGAACTGTTTGAAATAGAACTATTTTGGCATTTATCTGTGTGAGAACAAAATCTGTAGTTTTACTAAACTGAATTGTTTGAATAAGAATTGTTTGAATTAAAACTGTTTGACTAAACTGAATAGTTTGAAACAGAATTGTTTTGAGAATTATACTGTGTACTCATGCTAAAATGAATGTTTGAATTAGAAATGACTGTTTGTAAAAAAATGTATTTGGCATTAAATAACCTACAAAGATTGAGATGCCATAAAAACCAACCAACTAACCAACTAAACTGTAATAGCAAATCTTGGAATATGATTTTAGTTGTACTAAATTAACCGAAGAAGAACAGGATTGTCTGCTGTCTTCCAGGTAACTGTTACTTAAGAAAGCTTTACGCACCGTTCTTTACGCTGTCCTCCGTCGTGACGTCGTAAATCTCTTTCTCCGAAGTTTTCTTCTCGCACCCAAACAGCGTTGTTGATCACAACTTAACATAACCTTCCAGTAAATTCCTATCGCTTGTGTGATACTTCGAAAAAAAGTTAGCATGCTATTGTAATATAATGGCCGAGGAATTTCGTTTTATATATCTTGCTTTGGGATTTAGTTAGGCTGAGAACCTTTTGGATCAGTGCATAAGTTAGTTAGGTGCAAACATGGGCGCAGGTATTCATGCACGCGTGCGTGGAGCGGACGTGTCATTCAGAGATGTCACAATAAGAATCCCAGATAGAGGGTGTTACCAGGGACGTGAGCAACGTCACGTACCGGAAGTGTGGACAGAGATTTGAAAAGTCAGTTAGTTGAGTTGAGTGCTGCCCCGGGAGAAGACGGTTGACTTTCGCTCGCACGCCGAGGTCATGTGGCATGTGTCGCACGTGGTTTGGGGCGGATGGAAAAGCCAGCATAGAAAGATTGTGTCTCTCTCCTGATGTCGAAAAGCCTTTTAACTCAAAGGTTATAAAATGTTTCGTACCTGAACTAAGATGTCGTAAAAGTTTTTCGTGTTTCGGGATTCCTATGTTCTATATATATGTGTGATGAACATTCTATGTACGTTTCACATATCCGTATCTGGCTATGGTACACTATTACCATGATCAAATTGGTCATTGAAAACTTTAACTTATTCTTATATTTATCAATCATTTATTGGGAGTGAGTGTAATAGCCACAAGTCATCGACTCATGCTTCAACCATTCTTTTTCGTAGCAGCTAATTGGGTTGAGGAGTCTCTCGTAGCCTAGTGGTTAACATGCTGGAGTGCACTATCAGTAAGTTAATTCGAACTCCAGTTACGTTATTATGTTCACTTTTGGACTAATGCACTTTGAAACGCTCCTATCTCCCCAGTGATAGATTTAGTAATATCACTGCATTTCTTCTACAAGGATATGTTTGGCATTAATAAACCCACGAAGGTTTATATGCCGTTAAACAAAGAAACCTTAAACTATTACTACTATTCTTCTACAGGGATGGCTTTGGCATTAAATAATCCACGAAGCTTTATATGCCATTAAACAAAAAAATCTTAAATGTTAGTACTGTTCTTCTACAAGTATGACTTTGGGTTTAAATAACCCACGATGGTTGATATGCCATTAAACAAAGAAACTTTAGATATTACTACTATTTTTCTACAAGTTTGGCTTTGGAATTAAATAATCCTCTAAGGTTGATATGCAATTAAACAAAGAAACTTTAAATATTACTACTATTCTTTTACAAAGATGGCTTTGGAATTAAATAACCCTCTAAGGTTGATATGTAATCAAACACAGAAACATTAAATAAAACTACTACTGTTCTTCTCCAATGATGACATTGGCATTAAATAACCCACGAAGGTTGATATACCATTAAATAAAGAAAACGAAACGGAAACACAAACCAACTATTGTTGATTTTTTTATTGGTTGTTGTTGCAATCTAATTTAGCAACTTGTTTTCTTCAAGACAATTTCAAACGAAATCGCAATAATTTGCATAAAACATGTCAACCCCCTTAGACAAACAAACTGAAGATTATTTTTTCAAAGTGTAGGAAAAGTACGTAAATGCTTCAAAAAGGATGTCAGATTAAAAAACAAAATGAGGTATTTTCGTAGATATGGTATGCCCGATATGTTCATGGAACATTTAACTTGCTTTTGTACGAAGGCAATATTTACACTCAAATAGAAGCACATGTATTTATCTGTGAATGCTCACACACACAGACAGACAGACAGACATATCTATCTACATATTTCTTTCTCTCTCTTTCTCTCTCTCTCTTTATATATATATATATATATATATATATATATATATATATATATATATATATATATATATATATATATATATATATATATAGTGCTCGTGGTTATTAACGTAAGAAATGGAAATGTCAGTTCAAGTTCCAATCTTGAACGAGTCCGTTTGCATTTCACATAGTACTAATAATCTTGGGAATGGTAAGAATCCAATTATTCTTCCTCCACCTATAGGTAAACAGAAAGGCAACCTGGTCTCTTTAACCTTGGTATGGGGACTGGCCTAGAATAGAGAAAATTTTGTATTCAGTCTGTTAAATCCCTTAAGAAAGATGTTGTGATGATTGGTAGATGTATATCGAGCAATACATCTGTCTGTCTCACTATCTGTCTCCGTCTCTCTTTCTCTGTCTCTCTACATTATATATATATATATATATATATATATATATATATATATATATATATATATATAGTAATTAAAATTTCACCTTTTTACTAACGTTTTAAGTCGGAAGAGTAAGAATCGAATATTTTAATTACTTTTAACTTTTTTTACTACACTTAAAGCCAGAATTTGATGACTTTTCGATTTTTTGAATGTATTTCAAAAGATTGCTTATTCGTATCTCTTTTTCCCCCCTTACACACACACACACACACACACACACACACACACACACACGCATATATATATATATATATATATATATATATATATATATATATATATATATATATATATGATGAATTTAATTCTTTTCGTTCAGGAAATAATTACAGAAGTTAAATGTCTCTAAAAGTATACCTAATTAAAAAAAATCAAAACAACCACTCCTCAATAAATAAATAAATTATAAATAATACGGTACAAAAATACAACAAAAAAAAACAACAAAACAGCAGCAAAGAAAAACAAATTAAAACAAAACAAAAACAAACACAAAATCTAACAAAAACGTAAACTAACACATAAAACAACAACAGTAACAGCAACCACAAAACCAACAAAACAACAATTTAACAAAAACAAAAAATTTTTTTTTTCATTGATTTTCTTTTTATTCGTTAAAATACCGGAAACAGACACAGCAATATACATGTTTCCTCGGGCAGTTTTAGAAACGATTGGTTGCCGAAGTATTCATCTTGTTAAACCCAGTCCAGAATTTGTTATGAACCAAAAACAAGGGAGATAATTAGAAATTCAAAATACATTCGAAATAAGCCCAGCGTGAAATTAACGCTATCTTTTTTTAAAAGTTGTTTCATTGTTGTTGTTTTTTTTTAATGCTAGCTTAGAATCTTCCTTGATGTATAGCTTCATTTAGAATTAAAAGAACAAAAAAAGATAAATGAAAAACATTAAATTGCTAAAATATACAACTTTAGAATTAACGGAAATGAATAGAGTAAGGAAGAAAAAATAAATTAGAGGCATGAAACGGGAAATATTTGAGAGTTAATCATTAGTCATTAAGAACAGAATTATTGAAATTTCCATTCGCTAAAACGGGTCTTGTGAAGCCCGATATCACAAATTCAAATATGAAAATTCTTTTTCCACAAAAATCAATTCGAAACAAGTAAAAATTTGGTTTGAAAGTAAAAGAAGTTATCCCATCTTATTAATTGAATGTATAATTCTGACAGATTTCAGAACAATGGCTTCAATATTCAGAAATATATGTTGATATATGTAGATAAATATATGTAGATAAAAAATAGTTTTTAACTGTTCCGTTCTCTTGTCCGAATTCACTGTCATCACCAATTATTAATTTTACTCAAACTAAGGAACATTTCCACCCGAAAATTGAGATAAACATTTTTAAAAAGTTAAAAAACAGGTGTATAAAAATAAAGAGAACAAAAAGAAAGAAAAATTGAAAAATTATGACGAATAAAAGATAAAACGATGTAGAACAATGTGAATGAAAAATGAAATGAATAAAGTGAATAAAAAAAGTTAAATGAAAATTAAGTTGAAAAAAAATTAAGGCGAATAAAAATAAAACAAAGTAGAATAAGCTGAATAAAAAAAATAAGGTGAATGAAAAAAAAAAAGATGAAAAGATACGGTGAATAAAAATAAGGTGTATAAAAAATAGGACAAAGTAAAATAGGGCGAATAAAAAACAAGTTGAATAAAATTAAGGTGAATAAAAAATAAGGCGAATAAAAAATAACACGAATAAAAAATAAACAAAATAGAACGAGGAAAATAAAGTAATATATATATATATATATATATATATATATATATATATATACTTTAAGAAAAACAACGAAACCGGTCACATAGGATTTTTATAATCCTATGTGACCGGTTTCGTTGTTTTTCGTAAAGAATTTATTGCTTTGTATTATTGGTACATTGAGCTCTTTACCAGGAAAATTTTAAATATTCATTCATGAATGATTTCTTGTCCTGATGGAATTACTCCCAACTCCGATTTAACTGGACCAAGAATGTTATATATATATATATATATATATATATATATATATATATATATATATATATATATATATATATAAATCATTCATGCATATATATATATATATATATATATATATGCATGAATGGTTTTTATGCGAAGAGTTTGTTGGTAACAATTTTAAACAAGTTTGAGGTCATTTGTTTTAGTACACAGTTAAATGGTTTCAAGTTATTGTCATCATGAGCTGTTCGCAGGGATTTCTCAAACACTCTCACGTCATACCTCTCTATCGTCCATCGTTTCCAGCAGGTTTTCCAGGCAACATCCTGGGTCCGAACAGAGCGGTTGTTGATAAGTTCTAGCTGGTCGTCTACACTTACGCATCTGTGTGAAAACATCATTTATGAGTTTACGGAGGTGCCCGTTATCGTCATAGGAAATGGACACGGCGACACGAGTTCAAATCCTCGACGAGACTGATTGCATTTCACATAGCACTAATACCCTTGGGAAAGGTATGAATCCAATTATTTTCCCTCCAGCTATGGGTAAATACTAGGACAGACTAGGTTCTTCAGCCTTGGTAAGACAACTAGTCTAGATGAAGGAAAAACTCTGAATTCAAACCTGTTAAACTCCGCTTAAAATTGACCTTGTGTCATATCCTGCCCGAGCGGAGGGGTTGGTAAATAGGATCACTTACGAGTTTGGCCTTGCTTCTCCAGCAGTGTACTTCATGTCATGTTATCTAATTTTGATGGTCTTTGAAATACTAATAATTCTATTTAATACGAATTGTTTGTTTACATACAACTAAATGGTTGCTCGTATTGCTATTTATCATTAAAAAATTTATGGAAATAAATATTCCTATTTAATAAAAACAATTTGCATACAGCTATATATTTTCAGAAGAAGAGTCCTGGAGACTTGAGGAGACTTACTGTCACTCAGACTTCATTGAAAAACCATCGGCTATCGCTGATGTGAAAAGCTCTAATGAGTGAATAATAATAATAATAATTTTAATAATAATAAGAACAAGAAAACTAATGACCATGTATAAGGCATTACACCCCAGAGACGACGTTGACAGACTATACGTATTTAGAAAAGAGGGAGGAAGACGACTTGCCAGCATCGAAGACACCGTTAACGCATCCATACAACGGCTCGAAGACTACATAGAAAAACACGAACGAGGACTAATTACGACCATCAGAGTCGATACGGACAATACGATAAACGAAAGAATGACAACACCTAGGAAACAAAAATGGGAAGGAAAACAACTCTATGGCCGCTTTAAGCGTCTAATAAACAATATCTCACACCAGAAAACCTGGACCTGGCTAAGAAAAGGAAGCCTTAAAAGAGAAACAGAATCCCTCCTAATTGCAGCACTGGACAATGCCATAAGAACCAATCATATCAAAGCGTGAATAGATAAGACGCAACAAAACAGTAAATGTTGGCTATGCGGTGACAGAGACGAAACCAAAAATCACATAATAAGTGAATGCAGCAAATTAACACAGAAGGAGTATCAGACGAGACACGACTAGGTCGGCAAGGTGATCCACTAGGAAATGTGCAGGAAATTTAAATTCGACTATACGAACAAATGGTATATGCACAACCCAGCACCTGTCATAGAAAATGACTTGCATAAACTCCTATGGGACTTTAATATCCAAACGGATCACCTAATCCCGACCAGACCTCATAATAACAACACAAAAAAGAGAATCTGCAAAATTGTCAACTTTGCTGTCCTAGCGGACCACAGAATAAATCTGAAGGAAAGTGAAAAGAAGGATAAGTACCTCAACCTTGCTAGAGAATTGAAAAAGCTGCGGAACATGAACGTAACAATTATGCCAATTGTGATTGGTGCGTTAGGCACAATAACTAAAGGACTATTAAAATGCCTGGAGGACTTGGAAGTTGGCGGACGGGCAGAGACTATCCAAACGACAGCATTGCTAAGAACGACCAGAATCCCGAGACGAGTTCTGGAGACTTGAGTAGATTTGCTGTCACTCAAGCTTCAGTGAAAAATCATCAGCTAATACTGATGTGAAAAACTCTAAAGGAGTAAATAATAATTATAATAATAATAATAATAATAATAAGGATGATCGGAGAAAAGGAAACTTACAAATACTTGGTAATACTGGAAGCTGACACCATCAAACAAGAAGAGATGTAAGAAAAAATTAAAAATGAATATCTCAGGAAAACAAGAAAACTACTAGAAACCAAATTATATCGCAGAAATCATATCAAAATGATGAACACCAGAGCTGTCACCCTTGAATGATACTTGTGACCATTCTTAAAGTGGACGGGAGAAGAATCTAAACAAATGACCAGAGAAAAAGAAAACTCATCACTATGCATGAGAATATTTCACTCTGCCTTCCACCAGACAGGTCATGACACAAGGTCAAATGACCCGAACGTCGGATTATAGTGGGTGTTAGGGGAAGTGAAGGCAGAAGCCCTGCTGTTTTAGGCTGGTCATCGGCTCATTTGGTGCAGTGTGAACCGAAGATTCTTGCTGGACATAGATGCCAAATTCTAGCTTAAGCTGAACCACGGGGTCCAATGCTATATAAAGGTGTCACTAATAGCCCTCGACCGCCAGAATATTTTTTTAGATTAAACCGACTTCACCTCTGCAGAGGGTAAGACCCCTCCAACAAAGGTCCCGGATAAAACACTAAACCATTTGATGGTAAGGCTCTAATCCTTGTGCTTGGGAACATGAAATACCCTTTCATTGCAATTTTCCCCCAGGCCCTCGCACCCGAGGTGGTAGTACCCGTTGATATCTAACCTATTGGGCTAAACATATTTATTCAATAATTTTCTAAAACAGAAACAATTCAACTGTGTGCAAAAATATTGATATTAAATTGACTTTTCAATACTCGGTAGCAATGCTTGAATTCATTTTACTGCATTCCAACAAATGAATGATGTTTACAATAATTCTTTGTTTAATAAAGATATTTTTGAACCCGTTTACTTTGCACAAACAATTCATGCAAGATATAAAACAATTTAACTGTGTGCAAAAAGAAGTATTACTGTTAGCAATACTGGAAACCATTTAGAATGATTAGTTTCAGCAAAACCAATTAAATCTGTGAAAACAAATGACTGATATTAAATAGAATTATTAGTGTTGGACAGAAATACATGAAACGATTAAACTGTATGCAAACAAATGAATCCTAAATTGTTTATAAATAAGGTTCTCTTAAAACAATTCATTTACAATTTATATACATAATTCATATGTATATAAAAAGAATCTCGCATTAAATAACCTACAAAGGTTGAAATACCATAAAACTCAACCAACAAAATAAACTTTAGGATTGAAAACTCACCATTAAATTCTGTTTAGTATTTTACAACTCACACTCAGTCTTGTTTTCTTCAACGCGACCGACCCTCATCAACGCCCCTTTGGTACCTTTACGATAATATAAGTAGTATTTATTTACCACCAGAATACCGTCTGGAAAATCCTATACATGCTAGTTTTTGACATAATCAGCTGATTGATCTGATCAGAAAGATTCGACCGCCCCTCTAGCCAATCTAGACACATCAAGCCCAGTAAGGGCAAAAGTGGATTGTTGGAGGTCCCGTGAACACTTTAGTTAGCTGGTCACGGACTGTTAAACCACTTGAAACTAGTCTTCAAGCATTATGTGTCCCTTGTTAGAGACGAAAGTTGGGCTCATTCGTCGAACCTCTATGCAGAGTTGCTATTGCCGTATTCAGCAGCTTCATACGACAGGGCAGTAATAAATAACTATTAAACAGCTAGCTTCAACAACTGGTTGCTGTACAAGAACAAAAAAAAAAAAGATTTCTTCTTTCCGAATTCCACTATGTACCTTTAGGCAGCACAACAATCCGTTTCCATATCACACTTTTCTTATCAGGACATTCAAACATTGAAGAACTCTACAAAATTCTGAACCACCATAAACAATTCCACCGTATGGTCATTTAATACGGTTTGGTTTAATCAATCTTTGAAATTGACACACATGGACGAACATTATCGTTTATTTATGTTCTGTTCAGAAAGTATGTCATTGCAGGTACGTCGGGGAGTTTGGGATAGGCTTCCATTGACCAACAAAATGACCCACAATAGCGCATGCAAATTCTTCATATCCATCGCAAAAATTCTCTCCAGACGTTTTCATCACAGATCTGGATAACAACAAATCGAGAAGTTTGCGAATGCAACTGTTCGACACTCTAACCATTTCAAAGCTCAGAAATCCAGAACTGCGTCTCCCCGGAAAGAAATGTCTTTGGGTGCCATTGATTTCTAGGTTTATGTGTCCCGCGGTAAGGCCCTTCTTTCATTACTGTCGTGCACGCCTGCAATCAATTTAATCTTTTTGTATGTTATCAGAGTAGACCCGACGTATAAACCGGAAAAATATGTAAATTCTCGTTCGAGGGGTTGATAAACATTTTCAGTTGATGAGGCTGAGGTTTAATTTCGGGCACTATTCCCCAAAGAAACTTCCCACAGGATTAAATGAAATGTAACTTCATGATTTAGCAGAAAGTTCTTATGATACTTTGCTTTGGTACAGTCTGGGCCTTTATCTTGGGCACGGTACTAAATTTGGTACTATCGCTTGGTCACAGCACCAAATCTAATACTACAGTCCGCACATTGACCACAATGTGCTTAATGTGTTCGAACGGTACCCAATGTAGTACCATCGCTTGGTCGTAGGTTTTCTGGATTGAATCCTGTTCATGGCTGTACCGTGGGTTTTTATAACTGAAACCTGACTGTGTCGCGAATTTTCAGGGTCGAATACTAGTTACAGTGCAAAATGCATTTTCGGATAGTTCGTTTTTCAATCCAATCTGTGCCCACGCTGTGTTTGAAATATTCACTGAGAAGGAATGACGCAATTCACCCGGAACTTTTGACGGTCGGGGTGATCCGTTGGAACAAAGTTGGCTGGGTATTGCCAATTGAAAAAAACAAGAACTCTCGTTCGATGTTCAGGCTGCATACAGTAGCGAGAGAGAGAGAGAGAGAGAGAGAGAGAGAGAGAGAGAGAGAGAGAGGAAGAGAAAGATAAAATCTGTTAGAGTTTTTGAACAGACACAAAGAGACACGTGCACCTCCCAGCCCGAGAGAACTCTGAATACAAACTTCTAACTGACCGACTGGATAACTGACTACTTTTTCAAAATTCGCTATCTTTTATATATTTAAATTCAGGATATCAGTGGGGGTGATGTCATTATGCAAATTTATTGCGTCATCACTCACATGTCCAAAATTCACTGTTTTTATTTCTCTAATCAAACCTGTCACAGACAACATATGAATCTATTTTGTTTACATTTTGGCCTTCCGATGTTTAACGTTATGTACTTGCTTAAAGCTTCCTATTTGACTTATATTTCCACTCTAAGATTTTAGATAAATTAATAGCTAACTGAAAAACTCATGGCCTAACCAAACCTAGTAATAAAATAATTAACCATCACGGCAACTGTATCACAATCTTTACTTTCTCAAACAATTACCACTTCCAATCTCTTAAATTTGACAGCGATCCGAAAAGAGGATAGAATATTAAACTAAGAAACCCATATCATGCCTCACACTGGTGGGCTATTATTTATCAGACCACAGGATATTTGCTTCCTCGATTCAAAGAATTACAACTTCCAATCTCCCAAATTTGACACTGATCCCAAAGAGGCTAAAATATTAAACAAATAACTTATATTATTTCTCTATGTGGTGGGCTATGATTTATGAGACCAAAGGTACCTTGCTTTATCGACTCAAAAAATTACAACTTCCAATCTCCCAAACTTGGCACCGATCCCAAAGGGGGATAACATATCATTAAAGTGAGTTGTGCATTTTTTCTGACAACATGTATCAACTTTTTTGACGGTTAGTAACCTTCATTTCATCTTTGTCTTAGGGAAGTTGCCCCGAGACACAGAAATGTAACAATGAGTAACAAAAAACAAAACTTCATTAGAATATGAGTATTGTTTTCTGCTGGGTAACAATCCACTGTAACTTCTTGAATTCACATGAAACCTTCACTTTGGTAAAGTGTTCCTTAGAAATCAGCAAATTGCATCAAAAACTATAACCTTTTTAATATAATACTGCTTTCGACCGGAAGCATGTCTGGCTAATAAATTTGAAGACAGTCTGAAAATTCGTCTACGAAACTCTATTTCACCCATATTACTCATCTGACTTCTCTTCGACCGCTTATCACCTTTTCAAGAACTTTGACAAATTCTTGCAAAAAAAATGTTCTTCAACAGCCAAGCAACAATATTGGGCAACAGTTATCCTCGTAGGAAAGTGAGCCAGGATCCTGAATTCAAATTCAGGAAATAAGGAAAAGGTTTTTTTAATTTTAATTTCATATTATCGTGGATTATCTAATGTCAAAGATAACCTTGTAGAAGGACAGTAGTGGTACTATTCAAACCATAGCTCGGAAGTGGGAGGGTAAAAAAAGTTCAAACCTTTCTTAAGGGTATTAGATCAGAAGTGAATATAACAGCATGACTGAGGTTCGACCTCATTCCCTATGCCGTCACAGTCCAGCGCATGAGCTACAACGTTACCGGGACTCCCTGAAAAAAAGCTCAGAGCAAAATACTATTCAGTAGGTTTTGATATTTAAACGTCTTAACATTTTAGATTTTAATGTTTTATTATCATATCGAGAAGTATCACTTTTGCGCGTACATTATATTAAATAACCTTAAAAATTATTTTAAGTTTATTAAATTCAAATGAAAGGATGTAATTATGAGTTTAAGTTAATGAACTTTTAAAAATGAAGGCCTTTTAAAAATATGTCGCCAAAACAGAAAGGCGTCTGCTTGCAAACAAACAAGTCAGAAGCAAAAATCAAATTTTTTCTTTTAGTTTTTATTTCTTATTTTTTGTTTTACATGACAGCAAATTGAAACGATATCTTGAAAAAATAATGTTGCAGCCAAGAGCAGGTATTACAGCTAGTAAATTTAGTTTCGTTGTTGAATGTCGTTTTGAAGAATTCATTAATTATAGTATTCTTTGCAACTGGAATAAGCTTTCTTAATAGTGTTGGCAACAAAACGTACATTTTGTTAGTTTGGAGCTATGCTTAGAGTAACGGTTGTCGTACGAACTGGAATCGTCGATCCGAGTTCAATACCTTGACGAGGCACTTTGCGTTTGTATCATTGGGAATTGTATAAATCGATACGTTCCTCACCTAATTCATGGCAAATTGTAGGGCAGACAATGTAATTTAGCAGTTGTGAAGCAACCGTTCTTGGAGAAGGAAATATCAGAATTCAATTTTGTATCCGATTTAAAAAATGACCTCGTATCACACCCTGTTTATACCAGGGGAGGGTTTGATATATAGGAACAGAGGCGTACTTTGAGCAACTGTTATCCATATTTACCCAACCCCTCCACTCGGGTAGGATATGACGCAAGATCAATTTTTAAGCGGAGTTTAATTGGTTTGAATTCAGAGTTTTCCTTCTCCAAGACTAGTTGCCTTACCAAGGCTGAAGAAACTAGTCTTCCCTACTATTTACCCATAACTGGAGGGAGAATAATTGGATTCATACCTTTCCTAGGGGTATTAGTGCTATGTGAAATGCTATCGGTCTCGTCCAGGATTTGAACTCGTGTCGCCGTGTCCATTTCCTACGACGATAACCATTACACCACGGTCACTCCAACTGTTATCAGCGTAGAGAAAAGAGTCGGTGACGTGAGTTCAAACACTGGTTGAGGCTGATTTTATTCTACTTGATTTTAATGCCCTAGGGAAAAGCATGAACCCATCTCTTCCTCCTCTTACTATGGGAACATAGTACAGCAGACTGGTTTCTTTAATTTTGCCAAGGCAACCGGTTTAGGAGAAGGAAAACTACATTTAAACTAGCTGTACTCCCCTTAAAAATTGACCTTATCTAATATCCTACCAGTGCCGGAGGGGTTGGGAGATTCATACATTCACTTAGTTGTTCAATTCTTAATTTTACTTAATTTTAAACATAAAATTTACTGCTTTAAATTTGGTGGCTACAAATGATGATTACTTTCAGAACAACCTGATAGAAATTCAGATATATGAATTGAAATTTTTGCATTTTTACTCACGTAGAATATAAAAAAAATAATATCAAGATAAATAAATAGAGACGAAGGGAGAGAGAATTCGTGGAAGAAAGAAAGACAGATATAAATAAATTAGTTAAAAATCAAAAAATAAGGAACGGAATGACATTGTCAGTTTTTTTTACATCGATCGTGTTGGAGCGCAACGAATGACAAAACGAAACAAAGCCAAGCGAATAACCGTTTCTGTTTTTTCATAGTTCATTTGTTTTCATAGCGAGAATGAATTTTATTTTTCTGAATGTAGCCAATGTGTTCCTTTGTTGTTGAACAATATAATTGGGAACGGGGTAAAAGGAACAATATAATTGGGAATGGGGTAAAAATAAGAAATAAAAAGTAAAAATGAAAGAAGAAAAACGAAAGTTAGAAATAAAAGAAAAGAAAATAAACAAAACTATTGGTGAAAAAAAAAGGAAAAAAAAAAAAGAATTGGAGATAACAAAACGGCATTGACGTTGATTTCAGCTTGGTGTGACAACAGCGGATTTTGGTGTCATTTTGTTGAAGGGAATCTGGGCACAGCTGATGGATGATTGGCTGGTTGAAAGATTCACGCATGCGCACACGGGTTCTTTGACGGTCATACAATAACAGGGAAAAGTAGTCTGACTAAATCAACTTTTAAAAGTATGTATAACTTATCAAAGTTAAAAACAATTTTCAATTTCAAGCAAATGATACGCGATTAGGATTATTAATAGAATAAATGATCTATTTGCAAGACAATGCCGATAGCAGAACACACACACACACACACACACACACACACACACACACACACACACACACACACACACACACACACAGACACACACTAATGTATATGTATACGCATACATTTATATTAAACTGTAAGTACTTATGATTAAACAAAGAAGCATTTCTTTCGAATGGTCTTTTAAAATTTCCTGAAGTAGGCATTAATCCGAAACAGGTGTAATAATAAAAACCTAAAACCAAATTTGAAATTAAACTTATATATATATATATATGATTGTTTAGATACATATAGTTAAACATTGTTTTGAGAGAGAGAGAGAGAGAGAGAGAGAGAGAGAGAGAGAGAGAGAGAGAGAGAGACTCTTAGTCTTATAAAGATCAATAAAAATTTAAAAAAATAAAAATAAAATAAATTCAAAGAGGTGGCGGTTCTAAGAAGCCCTCAAACAGGAAGCAAAGTCCGTGCATACCAGAAAGACAGATTCACTGGTGCCAAAGAGAAACTCGTTCTCTTTTCAGCTGATATCATCGTACTGAAAATACCAATTTTCATTCGGCTGCTATCAACGATCACATGTTTTGATTGGGCATGGTGCTTAGCCATGTCTGCTGCGAACAAACCGACGCCGCCGGAAAATATCTTACAAAAAACACCCACCGACCTTAAACTAACCACGACCAAAAATGACAAATGCATTTTAATGCTTTCTCTGGAGAAACGTGACATATTTCAACTGGTTCTGGAAAACTTTCCTGCGACAGAATAGTCAGTAAACCCTGTTATAAAGTTGGAATTTAAAATTTATCTTTGTCTCTTTTCTTTCTTCTTTCCTTACATTTTCTTGCAGCCTTCATAGACGAAAAAGCCAAGTTCATATGAGGTAAGAAAAACAATGGAGTCAGATGCGATAAATCCAAAGCCAATGACAACAACATACGAAACAAATCTAAAAAGATAACTCAAGCAAATTTTCTATTCCCGATAAGTGTGTGTGTGTTATTGAAGTTTTAAATAAAAAAGGAGCAAAAACATCTTAATGATTCAGAATATATATATATGGTTTGATTTGGTTTGGTTTTATGGCATATAAACCATTGTTGATTATTTAATGCCAAATTCATTTTTATAAATATAAACAGTTTTATTTCAAACAATTCAGTTAAGCCTAATTACATTTATTTTGCTTACACATAGTTAAATGCAAAAAACAGTTCTATTCCAAACAATTTAGTTTAGCCTAAAAAGCAATTTTTAATGTCAGAATAGTTTTATGTCATCCAATTCAATTTAGCATAGGTACAGAGTTGAGTTTTATTTGTTCCATAGATAGGACATGTCAGGTACTACCACTCCTGGCCAGAATGGACTTGAGATCAATGGCAATAAAGGACGACTCCGCATTCCCCAAAGCTCCAGTATTACCGGAGGCTCACCATCAGATTGCTTAGTGTCATATTCAGGACACTCGTTTTGAGAGTCTTACCCCTCTGTAAAAATGCAACCAGTGTTATCTAGAGGGCTTGCCGACTGGGCTAATATATATATATATATATATATATATATTGTCATCCACAGACAGACTCTTTCGTTGTATCACAACTCTTCAGTGTGGCTAAAAGGTAGGACGCTTGAAGCTGGGATCGAAACTCGCCAAACTTTACATTAAACTTAGTATCATACCGCTCAGCCAACAAGCAAACCACATCAGCTCGGCAATTATACGACATTATTAGTAGCTTTCGTTTGTTTACATTTTTATACCTTACCGGATATCAGACTGCTCAATTCATTCGAAGATCTTTGCATTGTGCGAGTGGCAGCCGTAAGTTCCTTCACCAGAGTGCTCAACCCCATGGGGGAGCGTATATATTGTCATCCACTTACTGGGTTCAGAACAGAATATATATATATATATATATATATATATATTGGTCCGTTAAAGCAAAAAAGGTTTCGTTATTGAGTTAACAGCCCCTTTTGAAGAAAGTGTCGACCGAGCACATCAGTGTAAGTTTGAAAAATATGAAGATCTGCGAGAACAATGTGTCAGAAATGGCTGGATAACAAACGTATTTCCTATCGAAGTCAGATGCAGAGGTTTTATTGCTAACTCAACCTCCGTTTTCTTGACTAATCTTGGACACCAGACAAGAGGAAATACATGGAAAAGATCCAAGATGAAGCTCTAACTGCATCAGCGTGAATCTGGCAATCCCATAGAGCGACAAGAATCTGACAAAGTCTGGTGGTATCTTGAGATACTGCTGGGGTGCTCTTGGCTAGTGGTAATGATGCTTCGGCCCCGAAACCATGCCTGAACCCAGAATCATCATCAGATAAAGGCTTTGTTAGAAGCAATGCTGTTGTATAAACATCAGTTATTGTATGATACCCACTTATATATATATATATATATATATATATATATATATTCTGTTCTAAACCCAGGACCATTCATTTAAAACAAAATGCGTCAGTTTAAAAGTTAAAACGGCAGTATTAACAGTGGAAATAATACTTAATGCAAAAACATCGGTGAGCTAATGTAAAATATGTCATTATGGTGTAGTGGCTAGCGTGCTGAACTGCAACATCATAGTACGTGCGTTCGAACTTCGCTTTTGCTATTATGTTCACTTTCGAACTAAATCCTTGAAAATGGATAAATCTCCTTATCCTTCTAGTAGGACTGAATTTTTTTTTTAACGAGGATGTATTTGGCATTAAATAACCCATGAGGGTTGATATGCCATAAAAACGGCCATTATATAACAGTCGTAAAAGCAAATAGAAAAATAATACAATAACCAAACTTTTAGCTCTACTATTCATTAATCCATTGATCAACAATTAAGTGTTTGAGATTTTCAGGGTCATTCCGTACATGGCACAGCGGATAGAGCGTTGAGTCTCTTCGGTTCCTGGTGAACATTGTCAGAAGATAGCTGTTTCAAATCCTACTCAAGCCGGCCAGAGGTTTACTTGGTCAAAAACGTGGTGTGATAGACAACAACTATGGAAGGCAGTGATTACTGGGAATACGGTTACAAAACTCAGCATTCCTATCCGAGGTCGCAGTTCATCACCTGAAGAAGGCCATAGGTGAAATTTGGTCGAAACGTAGTGAAGAAGAAACAACACAAAAACTACCAAGATGAGGACAAAAAGTCCGCAATAAATAAAAAATTAATTCTCAGATTAAGAAGCCTCATCTCAAAATGATTCCAATTTAAAGACAAAAACCAAATAATTATTTTTCATAAATGTGAAATATATATTGTTTGAAATTTCTTTTTTGTAAAAAGGATTTTATTCTTGCAAAAATATTTATTTGAGACTATTAAAAATGGCGGCAAATCGAACTTAGAGCTTCAAGTCTAAATAGAGTTCTGAAATCAAATTTTTGCCGGCTAAGAAGTCCAATCCCAATAAAATTTACAAAATGAGTCATGTGTTTGGAAAATTATGTTTTTGTAAAAAAAAAAAAAAGTTTACAGCTGGACTGAACATGAATTTGCCATTTCATGCCTGAGTCGAAAAAACACTATCTCTCCAGTAAAAAAAAAGGGGGCGCATTGGTCATATTGACAGTCTATGTTTTATTATAATTCTACTCCTTGCAGTTTGTTTTTATTTGCTCGAGTTTTTCTCTTAAGTCTGAGTCCTCAGGTTTTTTGGTATTTTCACAAATACTCTGGTTATTTTTACAGTGCTGTGGTCGGATTCATTTCGATTCTTCCTCTAATCTCGAGTTACCCTAGCCTATGTCCAGCAAATGCGTACCAACCGCAATTTGTATCACAATTACGTTCTTGTTTCTCATTTTTTTCTCTCAGGCAAGATCTCGGTACTTGTCGATTGTTTTGTTTTTTTTTTAATTTTTAGTCTATAGTCCAGTGGTGTGGCCAAATTACTCGACAGTTTCTTATCTTCTAGTTAATTAAACTTGTTCTGTGGGTCTGCATCGGACTGAGTGACCGTTTTGGTGTTTTATCCACCTCATTTTCCTTAACATGCTCCTATGGTGATATAACGTTTGTCATCATGGAACAATAATAATAATAATAGTAATAATAATGGTAATATGGTGATAGAGACGAAACCATCAATCGCATAATAAGTGAATGCAGCAAATTGGCACCGAAAGAGTATAAGACTAGGCATGACTGGGTGAGCCAGGCGATTTACTGGGAATTGCACAAGAAATTTAAATTTCACCATGTGAACAAATAACATGTGTATCCCAGAATCCGTCCTTGAGAATGAGACGCTCAATTTCAGTGGGATTTTAAGATAGCAACGGTAATCTAATGATAGTCAACAACAACAAAAAAAAAAAGAGAACCTGCCAACATGTGGACTTAGCTATTCCGTCTGATAACAGTGTAAAACTGAAAATAAGCGAAAAGTTTTATAAATATCTAGACCTTTAAAAGAAATGAAAAAAAACAACAAACAAACAAAAAAACTACCGGACATGAAAATGACAGTGGAACCAATTGTAATTGGAGCGCTCGGTATAGTTACCCAAAGATTGGTATAGAGACTGGACGACTTTTAAATTAGAGGAAAAGTGGAGACCATCCAAACTACAGGATTGTTGTGATCGGCCGGAATACTAAAAAGATTGGGAGACTTGAGGAGACTTGCAGTCACTTAGACTCCAGAGGAAAATCATCCGCTAAAGCTGGTGTGAAGAATTCTCAAAAGCGTAAAATAATAATGATAATAATAATAATACGAGTTCAAAACCTGGACGAGACTGATTGCATTTCACATAGCACTAATTCCCTTGGGAAAGGTATGAATCCAATTATTCTCCCTCCAGCTATGGGTAAATAATACTGCAGACTAGGTTTTTCGGCCTTGGTGAGGTATTAGTCTAGGAGAAGGAAAACACTAAATTCAAACCTGTTAAACTCCTCTTAAAAATTGACCTTGTGTCATATCCTGCTCGAGCGGAGGGGTTGGTAAATATAATAATAATTATAATAATGGAACATTCAGGTGACAATTATACTATTTGTAATTGGTGAGTTTGGAGTAGTAACTAAAGGACTACTAAAGGGACTGGAGAACTTGGAAGTTGGCGGACGAGTGGTGACTATCCAAACTACTACATTATTGAGAACGGCCAGAATACTGAGTAGAGTCCTAGCGACTTGAGGAAATTTGCTGTCACTCATACTCCAGTGAAGCCCCATCGGCTAAAACTGATATGAAAAACTCAAATGAGTAAATAATGATAATAATAATGGGGCTTTGTATAACGTATTTTCAAACGTACTAGACTGCAGACTCAAAAAAGTGAGTTCGAACACCATTCACGTTATTACACTCAGTTTCAGACAAATACCTTTAATAAAGGCATGGACACTCTTTTACACCTAGCAATGGGGAAAGATTAACGCTGCTGTTATACTGCAACGAAGCTTCGCCATTAAATAACCCACCAATGTTGATATACCTTAAAAAAGAAAAGTATAAAAAAATCATCACAGGGATGAACAAGGGGGCTGTCCCCCTTGTAAAACACTTTGGTCGAGTTTTCTGAATTCTCCCTTACTCTATTTTAAAAATGGTCCCAATTACAAGAAAATTGACGACTGTGCTCAAGGATTTACATCCATGAGGTAATATAAGCAGACTCTGTGTATCAAGAAAAGAAATTGGAAAATAATTCGCTAGCATCGAGGATTGCGTAGAAGCATCAATGCAAGAACGCAAAGACTGCAGTAAGAAGAGAAACATGAATTCCAACTGCCGATTGGCAAAATGAAAACTAACAGAAAAAAATACCAAACTCTAAAAAACAGGACAAGGAAGAAAAACAACTGAATGGATATTTCAAGCGACAAAGTGACTAAAATGAACACTTGGATATCAAAATGACTTGATAAAGAAAGGGAAATCTAAAAAAAGGAACTGAATTTATTTTGATAGCAACAAAAATTAACGCCGTAAGTACTAATTATATTTAGGCAAAAATTCTCGGTACAGATTATGTGAAGGAGATGAAACGGCTAATACCATAATCAGCGAATGCCAGAAACTAGCACAAACAGAGAAAACACTAAGCACGGTTAGATGCGTAAGGTAATCCAGAGATTAAAATTTTACCGTGCTATCAAATGACATGTGCACAAAACAGAATATGCACTTGAGAAGAGACAAATGGGGTTTTAAAATACAAACGGATTACATAATCCCGTCAAGAAGACGTAAGCTAGTATTGATTAATAAAAGAAATTTGACTCCTGGTGGATTTTGTCGTTCCATTGGAGCTGAGATCGAAAATAAAAGCAAACTAAAAGATTAGCAAATAATCGAACCTGATCCAAAAAACTGTTGTTGTTTTTTAGTTCACTAGCCAGGTTTAAGAGGATGACGGTTATAACGATTATAGTAGGTGAACTTGGAATGGCCCCTAAAAGCTTGGCAAAAAGACTGCAAGAATTGGAAATCCGAGGAGGAATCAAAGCCATCCAAACCACAGAATTGTTAAGATCGGCTCGGATCTTTCGAGAAGTTTTTGAAACCTGTAGAGACTAGCTGTAACTGAGAATCCAATGAAAAACCAGAACCTAACGATGGTGTAAAAATTCACGAGAAGTGAAATAATGTTGTATAGTACACTGTGTCGTTATTTACAACGAGGAAGACGTATGTATATAAAAATATAAGATTATATTCTTATTTTCGGCGATGATACTTGTGTGGAGCTGAAAAGCAATCGCAGAGACTTCGCATACACGGAGGAGCTGTCGGGAGACGGACGAGCCAGTGAACAACTGACTTTAGTCGAAATTCGGGAACTTAGATAGTCTATAACTCTCACGTGACCTGCAGCAATTCTACTTTTTCGTTAACCATGGTTATGCCCACATCTCACTTCTTTGCTTTACATTGGTTATGTTGTCTGCTTCCCATTGGCTACTTGCCCAAGCCCGGTTCTGTGGGCGTACGCATCTGCCACTATCACCGAATGCAACGACGCCCACTGTTGGGTGATTTTCCGATATCTTCGACCGGATGTACCTATTTTCACCATAACAACTGTGGGTATGGTAACATTTTGGCCATCACCTTATTGATATTATCCTTGAGCGGATATGATCTTGTCAACATCCTCTGATACACAGCACTTGTGGACATGATGACATTTCGGTGATCCCACCGGTCTTATCAATCAATCTGTCAACAACATCCGCCGTATTCACACCCGCAGATCACGTTGATATATTACAATAATAGAATTGTGCCAGAAACTGAAATTTGACGCTACTACCAAATGGTATACGCATAAACTAGAACCCGTCCTCGAGAATAAGATGGATAAAATTCTCAGGGATTTTGAGATACAAACAAATCACCTATTCCAGGTCAGAAGACCGACTTTGTAATTGTAAAAGAAAAGAAGAAAGAGAAACCACTGAATAATGGACTTTGCCGTTCTAGCCGACCACTGAGTGAAAATCAAAGAAAACGAAAAGAGAGACCTTTTATGAATTGAATTATCATAACCAGAAAACCCGGCAAGCAGTGCGCGTGACATATAGAACCAGTGGATGTCGAGGCTCTAGTAATGCTGAAACATTGGGGAGTGCAGAGTACTCCTTTACTATCATCGCACTGTGGTTCACTCACGACAGCTGTTTCGACCTTCTTAGGTTTTATTAGCAGTGTATACCGTGATCTTCCCTAATAGCGATCGAACCTGTGACCAAAAAAATGCAGAGGCGAAACTCTCCCATTGAACTACTGGTCCACGCCCCAAATTAGCTAGTTATGGTAAATGTGCTGCTAATTAATCTGATATGTCTTGTAGTTACACCCATACACTTAAAGACGACACGTTCACCAAAAAGGTTAGTCTTCCTAAGAGGACCTATTTAGAATATAATTCCTCAAAAAAAAAAATTAAATAGAGAGAAAACTACTTGGATTTTGTCTGAGAACCAAAAAAAGCTAAGGTGACGGTGAACTGAGTCACTCGGAATGATCCGCAAAGGCTTGGTGAAGAGGCTGGAAGAGTTGGAAATCGGTGGACAAGCAGATGCCATCAAAATAATATTGTTGACATCGGCCAGAATACTGGGAAGAGTCCTGGAGACTTTAGGTGATTTACTGTTACTCATACTTCAATGATAACCATCAGCTAACGCTGGTGTTAAAAACTCAGAAGAAATAATAATGCTAATAATAATAATAATTATTATCATTATTATAATTATTGAAATTATTATTATCATTATTGCTATACTGATACACACCTCTGTCTTGATATGTACCTCTCGTTCGTGTGTGTCACAAAGAGAACGTAGGGACGGTATGTACACACCCATAAAAGTCGAAAGAAAAAGAAGGAAAGAGATTTTTTAAAAATTCCTAACTTCCATCGTCGGAAAGTTTAGAAAGTAGTTTTGAAAAAAATTAAAAGCAGACGTCTATTTCTTTCTCGAGAACTTGACCCAAATTCACCGATATATTAATTCGAGATGAATTAAAGAAATGGCAGCGGCAAGTTAAACGACAGTGACAATCAATGAACTAATTAGCAATTAGTAATATTTATTGGTATTGTCAGTAAATACTGTGGGCACGCATGCAGTAAGGGTTACTGCAGTAGAAAATAGACTTTGGAAGACAAGTCAAAGTTTTATTAATGCGCAAATTCCCTTGGAAAGGCATGAATCTATCTCTTCTTCACCTAACTATGGGTTAATAGTTGTGTACGTAAGACCCACCAAAGTCAGAAAGTTAGTCAAAGCCATTTTTTTTTTGCAGATTACAGCAGGTCTGAAGTGAGTGTTTTCTTTCTACTTGGTAGGTTGCCGAACCAAGACAAAAAAATCCAGTCTGTTCTACTATTTACCCACAGTGGATAGACTAATAGATCGATCAATGCTTTTTTCAAGGACATTTGTGCAAAGTTAAATGTAAACTGCCTCATCTACGCTCGATGCAATATCAGGACACTATCAAAATCAGTTCCACACTTAGGATACCATACTTTGTTAACCTGGGAGGGGTGTCCTCGTGGTGTAATGGTTAAAGCAATGCACTGCGGAATCGTTGTAAGCGAGTTCGTACTCAAGTCGCGCTATTACGTTCACTTTCGGGCAAATACCATTGGGAAAGGTATGAACCCCCTTATCCTCTCCGCTATAGTTTAAATAGTACCACTACTGTTCTTGTAGGAGAATGGCTTTCGCATTTAATAATCTACATAGGTTGATATGCTATTAAACAAAGAAACCAAACCAAACCAAAGCAGGTTGGAATTTGGTACGCTGATTCTATTTCCAATGACGATAACCGTTATTTCTTTTAAGTAAGTTGCAGTGATGACTGATCTCTATTTGTGTAATCAGTCTATGAGATGAAAAATTCTGAATTTAATTCCATTCCACGAGTAATAGCGTTGCAAAAATTTTAGTCCTATGGCTGTCAGACATTATGTTCAACCTCGTTCTGACTTCTGCAGCGGTGACATTTATATTTGTTTGTGTCGTTTTTTCTGGCATATCAACCTTGTAGCTTATTAAAATTCCAAATCCTCTTTATACATATATATTAGATATATATGATTTGTAAATAACAGTTTTAAGGGAGCCCAAGCTCATTCTTTGGTGTAAAGTCAAATAAATTTAGATATTTCAAACATGAATAATTCCATTAATATTAATTGTTTTTGAACGCAACTGATTTCAAGTATTCCTGTGTATCACTAACAATTCAATTTAACATCAGGCTTTTGTTTGCTCATTGTTAAATAGTTGTACATATTTCATTTGTGAATGAATTGATTGTAGGCAATTATATTCTAAGGTTTGGTTTGGTTTCTTTGTTTCATGGCATATCAACTCTTTGTAGGTTATTTAATGCCAAAGCCATTCTTCTAGAAGAACAGCAGTGGTACTATTTAACCCATAGCTGGGAGGATGAGGGGGTTCATACCTTTCCAAATGGTATTTGCCCGAAAGTGATCGTAATAGCGCGACTGGCGTACGAACTCGCTACTACGATTCCGCAGTCCATCGCCTTAACCATTACACCACGAGGACACCCCCTAATTTTATTCTAAAATGTCAGAACTAATTTGTCTGTACTCAAATATTGCTATTATTTCTATAGAGTTAAATGGTTTCAATTATTGCGATCTAACAAAAAAATTCTATTTGATATTCATAATTTGTTTCTACACGCAGAAAATATTTCACGTGTTGCAATTTAATGTTATTCTATTCAACACCATTCATTCATTTACCCTGTTAAATGGTTCCAAGTATTGCTATGTAATACCAATAATTCTATTTTGTATTCATCCAAACTGTTTCAAGTATACAAAACTAATAGTTTTATTTGCACACAGTTAAATGGTTCCAAGTATTATGTATCACTAACAATTCAATTAAACAGCAGTCATTTTTTTCACACAGTTAAATGGTCAAAGAGTATTACTTCTAACAAATCAATTTAATATTAATCACTTGTTTGCACACAGTTTAAATGGCCAAACTATTCTATTTGACCCATAGATAGGACCATTATCAGGTGTTTCCACTTTAGGCCAGAGTGGACCTTGGAGCAATTGCAGTTAAAGGGTACTCTGCATTTCCCAATTTTTCAAGTCTGGAGCCTCAATATCAGATGTTTTAGTGTTATATCTAGGACACTCGTTGGAAGGGTTACCCCTCTCCAGGGATACAGTCGGTTTATTCTAATGCCCCAGTCTTTTGGGCTGGCGATATTTATGGTAATTTGGTATGACACTTTGCCCTCCCCTTGGACAGTATCTGTGACCCGTGCAAACTTGCCCAGACCTGTCCTGGGAGCCAGGCACAGATTCATGACGTTTCGGTACGTTTTCTTTATATATCAACCTTCATGGATTATTTTATGTCAAAATCATCCTTGTAGAAGGACAGTCATCATCATCATCATGAAGATGTGACAGCTCAGAGTTTCCTGACTCTCTCTCTCTCTCTCTCTCTCTCTCTCTCTCTCTCTCTCTCACACACAATATCCGTCATTTTCATCCATCGCTTCTGGATGGATTTCTAGACTGTAATCAGTGTCTGCACGGAGCTGACCTACATAAGTCTTTGATGGTCAGCCAGAACTATCAGGTGCTTCCACTACGGATCTGAGTGGACCTTGGAGCAATAGCAATGAAGGGGGTACTCCACATTCCCAAATCTCCAAATCTGCAGTTACACCATGAGATGTTTTAGTGTCTTACCCAGGACACCCATTTGGGTGTTGGGGTATAACTCCTCTGCGGAGGTGCAGTCGGTGTATTACACCATCTAATTAGGAACTAGGCACAGATTCATGGAGTTTCGGTACGGTTTCTTCATCGAGTGGCAAATCACCCTTCGTGGATTTTTTTTATACGAATACCATCCTTGTAGGAGTACAGTTATCATTATCATCATCATAGAGTAATTTTGACTGCCCAGAGTTCCTTGGCATGTCCTCCAGACTGCATCAAGTGTCCGCACAGAGCTTATGTGCCTAAGTGTATGTGTCCAAAAGCATGTCGCATATTCTGTCGTCTTTTTTTCCCAGTGGTGCTCAGCCTGACCTGTAAACCTTTCTTAGATGATTTACGCGATAGAGGATAAGTGGTACGATTTAACCCATTGCTGAGGGGGATTAAGGGGTTTATCTTTTCCCAAGGATATAAATTCGAACGTGAACGTACATATTTACCAACCCCTCCGCTCGGGCAGGATATGACATAAGATCAATTTTTTAAGCGGAGTTTAAGAGGTTAGAATCCAGAGTTTTCCTTCTCCTAGACTAGTTGCCACACCAAGGCTGAAGAACATAATCTGCCCTACTATTTTACCCTCAGATGGAGGGAGAATAATT
Source organism: Sepioteuthis lessoniana (assembly GCA_963585895.1). Lineage (NCBI taxonomy): Eukaryota > Metazoa > Mollusca > Cephalopoda > Myopsida > Loliginidae > Sepioteuthis > Sepioteuthis lessoniana. Next base: position 79,697 of record CAUZXS010006389.1, read on the forward strand.
GGATTCATACCTTTCCCAAGGGTATTAGTGCAATGTGAAATGCAACCAGTCTCGTCCAGGATTTGAACTAGTGTCGCCGTGTCCATTTCATACGACGATAACAATTACACCACGGGCACCTCCAAAAGGTCCCGTGGTGTAATGAACGTAATATTGTGACTGGTGTTCAAATTGTCTTTTTATAAGGTCAGATTCTGGCACGTTGGCCACTATGCAATGCTTATTCCTATTCATGGCGTCTCTCAAGACTGACTGATGTCGGAACTGTGAAAAAACTAACGCTAAAATAATGTTAATATCAAAATTGTGCTATTTAGAAATAAATAAAGCTCTGGTATCAAAAGAGGAAATAGTTTAACCAAAAATATTGGTTTTTAAGGTTTGATGTTTGCTCGATTCTTTTTGTTTGTTATAATCTAAACCTTTGTTTATACGTGTTTGTTTGTTTGTCTGTTTGTTTGATAAGTTTTAATGCCATGTCAACCCATCTGGGGTTATCTATACCTAAAGGATGGGCAATAGTTTACGTTACACATCTATATTTACACTTTTTAACCAGTGCTTTTAACGAAGTGTTACCATCGTCGTGGAGCGTATTGAGAGGTTACTTCGTTCGGTATTAGTCAAGTTTATGGTTTGGTTGTGTTTTATCTCATATCAACTCATCTCGACTATTTAATGCCGAATTCTCTCTCTCTCTCTCTATATATATATATATATATATATAAGTTTAAAATAGAAATTTATTACATATCGTTCTTCTAAAGTGCCCTAACGTCCAAATTGCATTTTTGAAATTCACCAGCTGGGACAATTAGGTTGTATTCCAATTCCTGCTGTAGCTGTTCATTTGAACCTGAAATCATAAAAATTGGTTTGTCAACTCAAAATATGAACAGAAATAATATACTAAATTTTCAAGTGTCTACGACAATTTTAAACGCCTGTACAAAAAGTCTGGAAACTTATTGAATATATATATATATATATATATATATGTGTGTGTGTGTGTCATGACTTGTAGAGCATTTGCATTTTCAAGTGTTGCACACTTAATATGTTTCAGAAAGTGCTGTCTTTGAGTTCTTGCTGACAACCACCGAAAACCGAGGAATGTGTAAAAGAACTGATACTCGAGGGTTTGGTTTCTTTGTAAAATGGCATAGCAACCTTTGTAGGTTATTTGATGCCAAAGGCATCCTTCTTAAAGAAGAATAGCAGTGGTACTCTTAAACCCATCGGTGGTAGGGTAAGGAGGGTTCATAACTTTCCCAAGGGTATTTGTTCGAAAGTGAACGTTATAGCACAGCCAGAATTCGAACTCGCTTGCCATGATACCTCAGTCCACACTCTAACCGTTACACCACGAGGACAGACCCCACTGATAGTTGACTAGAGTATTTTTAAGAAGAGGAACGACGAAAGTTCAACGCAGACTGAGACAGTGTTTAATATTAAGGAGATTGTGGAAATCCCTTGAGAACCCTTAAGATTTTTGCAAAGGAAATTTTCAAGTGGATTCAATGGTGGCACGAATTCATTGCAAAAGGTGAAAGCTATTTCGAATGATATCTTCTTGGAGACAAATAATCAAATATTTCTACATGTCTACATAACTGTGTAAATATTGTAACCAAAAATATCAAGGTTTAAAAGTTTTCATTTTTAAATTAAATTTAAAAAAAGTAAATATAGACCTGTTCGCAAATTAGCTAACTTAGTAGAACAAGAACAGTTATACGTCTTGACTGAAGTGTTGAATTCTGGATGTTTTTGAACTGCAGATTAATCTAGTGTAGGATTCAGTGAGACTTTTTTTAAAGTTTATCTCAAATCAAAGATTTGAGTATGTGGTTGACATTTAAAGAAAAAAAGACGGCGCAGTTACATATCATATCACATGGAGAGTTCTAATGTGCTTCGAACATTTGGAAATTTGCCGGAATAAGGGTATTGAATGCGAAGGTGACTGTTTAGAATATAATTTGTGTCTCATTTAAAATTTATTTCTCTCATGGTAAGTACAACTTCAGTCTAGATACTTTCGTTATACACCCTATGCATTCCGTATGATGTGAGGGCATTAGTTTCAGGACATCACTCATTGCAGTGGATAAAAAATTTCATTTAAAAAATTTACTTAATTTCTATTTCAAATCGTTTTTAAATTTGAATTTTATTTACCATGAAATTTTTGATATTTTCAGATATAAGTGTCATTCAGTAAATTAGCGGATTTTTGCTTTTCGTAAGAATACAACATATTGACCCTCGACTGAGCCGTCAATCAACAGATGCGCCTGTGTAAATAAGCAGAAGAACAGTGAAACAGGTGCATCCGGTCGAAGATATCGGAATATCACCTTGACCTATGGACGTGGTTGAATTCGGTGCAGATGCGTACGCTCATAGGAAGCAGTTGTACGTAAGACAATTATATAAGCAGGTGCCACAGACGGCTTGGGGAGTCAGTTCGAGTTCCTGATAGATTCATGCCTTTCCAAGGGAATTAGCGCGTTAACAAAACTTTGTAATCCAACTTCTTTTTTCAGACTATGTGAAATTTACAGAAGAAAGTTTGATGTGTTTTAGTCAAATAATTTAACAAATGGGCTAAACACGGGTTTACCATTACGAGCTGAGTCGAAAAGAAAAATCATGGATGAGAAAAATATTGAGTCTCAGGTAAAAAAAAAATTCCGAGCGCAGCAGTCAGTTAAGAGAGTCATGACGACATGAAAGAACTCTACACTGGACCAGTCGGCCCTGTCTGCATTTCTGCAGATGGGAAAGAATCCTCCAACCAGTGTCCTGGAAATTTCCACACAATCTGATGGTCAGGCTTCAGTAAGGCTGGAGTTTTGGGGAATATGGAGTACCTCTTCATTACCCCCACTCTCAGGTCCACTGTGATCTATTGTGGAAGCACCTGATAGGGTTTTATTTATGGGTCAAATAGAATTAAACTGTAATTACGCTAAACTGAATTGTTTGAAAGTAACTGTTTTTACATTCAACCGTGAGTAAACAAAAAACTGTGTACTTATGCTAAAACGTTTGAAATAGAACTGTTTTTACATTTAACTGTTTAATAAAAAATAACTTTATATAAATCAATGACGAAGTGTGCATTAACAAAAGACTGTACTTATGCTAAACCGTTTGAAATAAAACTGTTTTTACATATAACTGTGTTTAATAAAAAAAGATTATATAACTCAATGACTAATGTTCGAAATTAAGTGAAACTATTTAAATTTGTGCAAAAAAACCCTTAGTTTTGTTTAAATATATAATCTTCAAAATGCGTTTTGAAATCATTCATTTAATGTATAAAAAGGATTTGGCATTAAATGACCTACAATGGTCGATATGCCATAAAACCAAACCAAACCAAACTCATCACTATTAATATGAAGAAGGGTTCAGGATTCATCCCATTTCACACCAAGTAAGATTCGCAACAGTAGACAGTACTTCCTTTTGCTAACTCCGTTATAAATTTCACTTTATCAATGGAATAACCCTCGTATATTCAATCTTTAAAAGTTAATAATGCTGATAATCATTTTTATTATTATTGTCATCAAATAAAAATGAGCTATCATTTTTGAAGATGAATTTATTATTACCTTCTTTTTCACTTCTTTTTTGTTTGTGGTAAATGCCACTGTCATATGAATGTGTTTTCTTGAAATCCCTTTTTTAGAATACATACGCGCATGGTTGAAGACCGCGCCATTGTTACGACGGAACCGGTGGCATATGGGTAATGACTTCCGGCGGAAGTCCACATAGCATTATTTGTTGAAAAGGAGCAACGATGCTTGATCAAGCCGATCTCACGGGTATTGCATCATTTAATCCATATTGGGTAAAATTCAAGGGATGTTAGCTCTGTAGGTGGGCAATGCACCTAAGCGTACGAGCGCTGTTGTGTGTTGGTACATTTTGTTCACATAATGCTTTCGTGTACACGTTTTTGCCTCACTGTCAATGTACGCTTCAATAATCATTTTTTTAAGTAGTAAGGGAAAAAGATGAATAAAAAAAGGGACAAGAAAGAAGCATTAAAACTAAAAAAAAAAAAAGAAAAATCAAATTAAACGCATAAAAGAAATAATGAAATGATTCTAGAAAAATCCGTTCCAAAGGAGTCATTTTTCACGAATTTATTTATTTGAATATTTTTTTTTTCGTTTTTTTTTTTTTCTTTTTTTAATCATTCGTCTTATGTTTCTTCTCATCGTTCATCCCGCTTTTGAAAATGGCTATCCTTCTTCATCTCCTACAAGCTGGAAAGCTATTTCGTTACTTGCTAATGCAATACGACCGTATCTGTCCCTTGAGTAAACTCAGTCTAAATAGGATCTAAAATTTGCTCCGAGGCTCCAATAAACAATCACATTTTTACCTGGTATTAGTTCTTGTTCTTCAATTTCACTTTTTATACTTTTTCTTTTAGCTTGATTTGCATTTTCTCGACAGAGGCGTTCATTAACTTGGGAAAATGTGAAAACAATTCTTCACAGATTTCTGTAGCTTTCCAGCCAGGTTTCGATATGGTTTCATACCTTCTCTTTTGTATGAGTGAACCATTGATTTATGGTGGCTAATTTATCAATTTACTGCATTATCTTTAAAGTGAAAGATTTCTACTAAATCTCTCTAACCAGCTAAGGGTTTAATAGTAATACAGTGTTTTTTTTACAAGAATGACTTTAACAGTTTATCATATTTACCAACCCCTCCGCTCGGGCAGGATATGACACAAGGTCAATATTTTTTAAGCGGAGTGTAACAGGTTTGAATTCAGAGTTTTCCTTCTCCTAGACTAGTTGCCTCACCTAGCCTGTCCTACTATTTACGCATAGCTGGAGGGAGAATAACTGGATTCATACCTTTCCCAATGATATTAGTGCAATGTGAAATGCAATCAGTCTCGTCCTGGATTTGAACTCGTATCGCCGTGTCAATTTCCTGCGACGATAACCATTACACCACGGGCACCTCCCAACTTTAACAGTTTATTATTCATGAAGGTTTATATGCCATTAAGCAAACATCATCATCATCATCATGTCGTGCCGCTAGCACGGATATCCCTAACCCTCTCTCGCCACTTCTCCCTATTGTTCATCGCCTCTGTCAGGTCTTCAGGGCTACATCCCGTATCCTCACAGAGCTGCTGTATGTATGTTCGAGTAGGTCGTCCTGCTTTTGCTCGGCCATATGTGGGGGTCCATAGGAGTACATCACTTATGAGCTCGTCCCTGCTTCTCCAGCAGTGTCCTGCATGTCTGGTTCGCCTAATTTGGATAGTTTTCGTGATGGCATGTAGGTGGCCGTATAGTTGGTGCCTTGTGGGGTGTTGCCGCCAGGACTTGTTCAATATTGCTCGCAACATTCTTGTGTAATTGCCGTCTAGCTTCTTCTCCAGCCGTTTAGTTAGCGTCCAAGGTGTGCATCCATATAGCAGTATCGATACGACAGCTGCTTGGAAGACCAGTTCGAACCTACATTTAGCAGCTCTGTGCCTAAACGGGATGTAGCCCAGAAGACCTACCGAAAGCAATGGACAATAGGGAGGGATGGCGAAAGAGGATCCGGGATATCCGTGCTGATAGCGTGACATGATTATGATGATAATGAGGAGGATTTTTTTGAGACAAAATCATTCAAATCTGTTTCAAAACAGATCCATCCCATTAATATGATAATGATTTATTACTTAGACAAAAAAAAAAAAAACTCAAAAAATATTGCATGTCCTGAAAGCTGATATAAAAACAGTTTTAAAAAATATATTGATTTGATGTCTCTTGCTCAAAGGACGCATATTTTACAGGACATTTTCCAAAATGACAGCAAATGTGCTTGTCTTAGTCATAGATTATCATCATATTCTAGGGTTGTACCTCTTTTTCAGACAACCAGCATTTTTATATTTGCAATATTTTTGTTGTTGTTTCTTAAGAGTTTTTTTTTAGCACACGGTCCGATCGAATTCGAATAATTTTCAAACAGAATTATTTGACCCCTAGATGGGACCCTACCAGGTACCAACACTCTGAGTCAGAGTGGAACTGGAAGTAATGGCAATGACATGATACTCAACACTATCAAGAGATCCTGAAATAGAACCTCAAAATCAGATGCAGTTTTGTGTCATACCCAAGACATCTTTTTGGAAATGGATCTTAACCCTCACAGCAGTTAAGGTCAGTCTATTCTAAACCCCACCGACTGAGCGATCGTTGAATTCTAACCTAGCAATTAAACTATTCTTACACACTTTGACGTCAAACTTTTAACCAAAAATAACGTGTACATAATTCGTGCTACACACGTGTATGTACATTACTATAAATAAATACAAAACTAACACAACTAAGCTTCTAAGAAGACTATCATCTGGAGGTTGCAGGTTTAATCCTCACTACAGGCAAGTAATAATACAGGAATATTTAACACATGTACCCGGTTATGTCTAACTGAATCAGAACAGGCGACCCCCATGGTTTCAATAAAGGACGTAGTTCGAAGTTCTGTGATGGTTCTCGAGTTCGACAAACACATGAAGAAGGCCGGAGGATATATCGGCCGAACCGTTGTGGAAATAACAATAAAGATAAAGACAATAGTCCGAAAACCCTTAATGATAAAAATCTACAAACTTCGTCTCAGAAATTTAGACAACTAACAACTAACACATTTTTATAATAACTTAATTTTTGGGGAAAGGAAAGATGCTGGGGTTGTATTTTTTCCAGTGAAATAATTATTAATCATCATGATAATCAACATCATCCAGGCGTTCTAACAGCACGGATTCTCACGACCCTCTCTATCTACCCATGTTATATAGCCATAACGAATGAACATACATGATGGAACAACGAACATAACACTTAGTAATATACATATATATAACAATCATTATTCTTCTTGGAGTCAAAGCTTCTGTGGTGAGAGAGAGAGAGAGAGAGAGAGAGAGAGAGAGAGAGAGAGAGAGCTTCTTGGCCAGGGGTACTCAACCAGAGACCCGCTCTTGGCCGCTGCCTCAGCGGAGCGCCTTCCGAGACTGTAAGCAGGCACTAACTCAAGACTCCAACTGACGGAGACCCTCACATGGTATCTGCATATATCATTTCATAATGCCCACTATTTTCGATTAACCACGTGACAGTTTACTGTATTTTATTTGGGGCATCCTGTTTAGAGGTTCTCTGATTGACGGCTCTGTCAATGGTCAATATGCAACACCCGTCTCCATTGGCTATCAATCTTGATAAGATATCTAGCGGTCATTTAGTGTCAACAGAACAGAAGGATGTAAATTTTGGCTGGTCGGTCAACTCTTGCGTGTCTATGTATAAGAGTCCATTGGAGAACATCACCAATGCGGCAGAAAAAAAAAACTTGAGTGGGTATAATAATTCTCTTTTGATGCCCATTGATCACTTTATATACGTCACATGATTAAAGCTATGCCATCATGCCAAGTACTTACGTCACATGACTAGTTTACGTGCTTTAAGCTCATTCAAGCGTGTGTGTGACTGTTGAGTCTTTTTGATATACCTTATATCAGTTCTGCGTCTAAATATATATATATATATATATATATATATATATATATATATATATATTCAGGCTTAAAATTTCGATCCTAGATACGGGAAGCTAATATGTCTAGCCACACTGATGAGTTCTGATAGAACGAAACAGATCTGTCTGTGGATGACTATAGAGATATATACTCCCCTACCCCCGTAGGGTTGAGTTCTCTGGCGAATGAAGTAATCGTGTTGCCATTAGCGTTTATTGCGTCTCTTCATATATGAATTGAGGTCTCGGTAGCCGTTAAACAGATGTATGTAGACAATAGTAATTGTGATTCATAACCGTTTAAAATTTACTTCGCTGCTGCTGGCTCCTCGAGGCTGAGGGTTAGATGCTTGGATTGGCGTTAGAGTCAACTGGGTTTCGATCCCAGCTAAGGGAAGCTAATATGTCTAGCCTCACTGATGAGTTCTGATAGAACGAAACACATCTGCCTGTGGATGACTATATATATATATGTGTGTGTGTATTCAGATGCAAAATTGATATAAGGTATATCGAATATATACATATATATATATATATTCAGACGCAAATTTATTTTAGGTATATCCAATATATATATATATATATATATATATATATATATATCGCAATTCTCTTATTTCTTTGTTTTTCTTTCATTACCATCGACTTCTCATTTACTTGTCTTTCGTTTCTTATTTAAATTAACATTTTTTAAAAATTTTTTTCTACTTTTTGAATTTTCTTTTTATATTCCAAATCATTTTTCTACTTTCGAAATATTTGTTGGCATATTTCTTCTTCTTGGATTAATGATCATTATTTAAAATCCTCGAGATCGAATGTGTTGACAGCTTCCTTAATTTTGAATCGTCACTTAACATTTTAAAAACATGTGAAAGCACAGAATTATACGGTATATAATATTTCACTTTTGATGCCCTCAGATTATTTTATCTACGCCACATGGTCAAAACTGTGTAATCATGATGAATACTTCAATCAGAAGCCTGGTTTACGTGCATTAATCTTATTCAAACGTCTGACTGCCGTCTCTTCCAAAATATTTCGCCTGGCAGTGTATAATTTGCAGATTTCATATATCTTTTTTCTTTTATTATTATCAATATCTTCTTCTTCTTCTTCTTCTTCTTCTTCTTCTTCTTCTTCTTCTTCTTCTTCTTCTTCTTCTTCTTCTTCTTCTTCTTCTTCTTCTTCTATTTTGCATAGATGTCACTAAAGCAATCAATCGAGAAAACCTTGAATTTATTCTGCAATAATTTACAAGCTGTTATAAATACACTTTGACAATATCGAAAAAAATCTCAGCATGTCTCTTTTTAAGATAATTTTTAGACGTTATCGATGTATATATTGGTATTTATTTTTCTATTTTATTCCATACATTTCAGTCTATTTTTGATTTTTAAAACGAACACTTGAATAAAACTGTTGTTTTCGTTAGAGTGTTTTTCCAAGTTATTTAATTACTTAAAATTCCTTCAAATTACTACTCCCCTAAAAAAGGTTATCCCAACTGCTAATTGATTTTTTAAAACATTCCACATACACAGTAAATATCATCAGAAAAAAGCAGAAATATTTGTCTAAGACGGTCAAGTAGCGTGCAGCTCGATATTTTAAAGAATAAGTGATTGTGACTTTTAATTAATCAATAAAGCTATTTAAGTATTTGATCATCTGGGTGAGGAAGCTTAGAATATGCTAACTGTATCACCTGCAGAATGGTAGGACTCCCCGACCCCGAAATTGGGTGTGTCTTGCTATGATATTAAATTGTATCCAATAGTAGGATTCCTGTCCTTGAGATATAGGAAATGAGATGTACCTCGTTATTGCCATTACTCCGAGGTCTACTCTGACCCTGAGGGATAATACCTGTTATATCAGTAGTCGAATAGATTTCTAAAAGATATTCGTATTCCATCGAACTATGTTAAAAAAACAAAAAACAAAAAACCAAAAAAACCAAAAAAAAGAGAGAAACAACTATACAAAAAATGTTAATATGAACCACAATGAACGCAATTTCCAAAATTCTGGAGAGTGAATAACCCAAGATTGGATGACATTCCGTTAAAATCAATCAAGGAGTGAGAATTTTAAATAGTCAGATCGATGAAGTTAATATAAATCTAATATATAATATTTAATCTAATCAATGTTTTCTGTTGGTTGGTGTTTTACGGCATATCAAGCTTGGAATTGTTTATACACACACTCACACACACACATGTATATATATATATATATATATATACTCAAAGCGAAAAGTTTGATTCTGACTTTATTTTTAAATGAGGTGAAATAGCTCTTTTGTTGTTTGGTTTTGTTTGGTTTCTTTGTTTAATGGCATATCAACCTTTGTAGGTTATTAAATGTCAAAGCTATTCTCCTAGAAGAACAGTAGTGGTACTATTTAACCCATAGATGGGAAGATAATAGGGTTCATACCTTTCCCAAGGGTATCTGCCCGAAAGTGAATGTAATAGCGTGACTGGAGTACGAACTCGCTTACTAGGATTCCACAGTCCATCGCTTTCTTTTGTTTGTACTCTGTTAAATCGTTTCAAGTATTCGAACCTATCACAAATGATTCAGTTTGATATTCATAATTTATTTGCGATAGTTAAATGTTTACAAGTATTGCTATTCGAAAACAATAATTCTATTCAATATTCAACGCATGTTTGCATAAAGTTAAATGGTTACAGGTAATCATACTAAACTCTATTTATTCTATTTATCAAGTTGAAATAATTGGCACACAGTTGTATGATTTAAAAGAATTAATAAATACAAATCCTTTGTAAATGATTGAACAGTTCTATTTAGCCTATAGATGAGACCATAAAAGGTACAACTAGTTTGGTTTAGACTAGATGTAATATAATGGCCGAGGGATTTCGTCTTATATATCTTGCCTTTGGATTTAGTGAGGCTGAGAACCTTTCGGCTCAGCACATGGGTTAGATAGGTGCAACATTGAGCACAGGTGTTGACGTGCGCGCGGGGAGGATGTGTCTTTCACAGATGTCAAAAAAAAAAATCCCAGATAGAAAGGTTGACCAGTGGATGTGAATGACGTCATGGACCGGAAGCGCACGCGGAGGATTTGGGGGAATTTTGAAAAGGTCACTTGAGTGGAATCTTGCGCTCCGAAGAAGAAGGGTGATTTTCGCTAGCTCGCAGTGGCCTTGTGGCAGGTGCCACACGTGTTGGGGGAGGCAGATGGAAAAGCCAGCATAAAAAGATTGTGCCTCTCTCTCCTTGTGTCGAAAAACCTTTAAACTCAAAGGTAATAAAAAGTTTCGTACCTGAACTAAGAAGTCATAAGTGTTTTTCGTGTTTCGGAATTCCTATGTTCTATGTATATTTGTTACGAAGATTCTATATACGTTTCACACATATCCGTACATGGGTATGGTACATAGAGCTGAGAGTAATAACAATAAAGGGATCATTACATTCCCAAGGTTCCAAGACTGAAGCCTCACTATCAGATGTTGTTTAGTGTCACAGTGAGAATACTTACTGAGGGCGGGGGGGTGTCCAACCATTATTCAGAAGGTGTATTCTCCAGTCTGTCGATTGGTTGGTGAGTTGAATGAGTAAAATTATTTTAGCGAGAAAAGTCTCTCTTTAATTTGTTTCTGCTGAAGTTTGCAAAACCTAATGTTATACTATTTGTGAAACCTTGCAGCCACATCACTTTTGTCTTGAAGTCTATCAATAGACACATCAACTTAAGTACTATTACATCTTATCTACCCATAAAGCAAATTATCACAGTGTGAAAATAAAAGAAAGCGAAAAATAGCTTAAATTTTCCAGAGAACTTAAGAAGTTAAAGAATATGAAGGTGACATAGCAGAACCCCTACAAAAAAGAGTAAAATAACATGGAAAAGGATTAAGTATACAGACGAACCGACCAAGAAACGAAACAGTCTTAACTAAAGCATTGTTAAGATCAGAAAAATACTTTTAATATTATGGGAAACCTGAAGACTGTCACTGGGTCTTCGGTAAAAATCACTAGTTACTGATATGAAACACTTGCAAGGAGAAAAAATATAAACCGCAGAGATGAAATCGACAGGTCTTGCAATCATTAAATACAGTGTGGATTGGATTGAAGGACTCGAAGAATATGTAAACAAGTGCAAGGAGAGGTTGATTATAGAAACCAGTAACAAAACGAGCCCCAGAACGAGAAATTTTAAAAAAGATCGTGAAAAGAAAAATGAGAAAAAATACTGGCATGTAATCAATTGGTTATTGCACAGGGGAAACAGGAAGACAGAAATTGAACCTCTATTGATTAATTAATACAAAAAAATCAGTTATGCATACCAAGACTAATATTGCTAACGTACAATAACAAGTATAGATCAAAAGAAGATCGCAAATAGAGAATTTTTTAAATACTGAAAGAATGCAGCAAACTCATAAAATGATATAAGAGATGGTACGACTGGGTTGGAAATGAAATTCGCTGCGAACCGTGCAAAAAGCTGAGATTCTACTAAAAATGACTAATAGTACAAGCATAAAACAGAATCCAGACCGGAAAATTTGGGACTTTGAGACGTTGAGACACAAATGGATCACCAAATCCTGGGAAGAAGCGCCGATTAACAAGACACAAAAACGAGTTATCTTGTAGAATTTGCTGTCCCAGTAGACGTTGATTGTTTACTGGAAAGGGAAAAGATAGAAAATACTTTGACCTAGCAATAGAACTTAAACAATACGGAAATTCAAGATGACTGTGATACCAATTGTTGTTGGAACACTTGGAACGATCTCCAAAGACTTAAAATAAGACGGCAGGAATTAGAAATCAGAGGTAGAATCGGGATCATACAGATCACAACATTGTTGAGATCGGGTAAAATTGTGACCATACAGCCCCCAACATTCTTAAGATCGGGGCGAGTACTCAAAGAGGAGCCGCTCGTGCGGTAAAGGTTATAATCGTATATATGAAATGTATGTTAGAATATTAGAGTTAACTTGGTCCTATTATCACATAGACTAGAAACTGACACTCCCCAAGTATCATTGCCTCTATATCCTCACTATTTTAAGTTTCATATATATATATATATATATATATATATATATATATATATATATATATGTATGTTCTGTCACTGATAATAGGTTGGTTGGTTGGGTGGGTGGGTGTGTTTTATAGCATATCAATCTTTAAAGGTTATTTAACGCCGAATCAATTTTTATGAAAATAGTTCTATTTCAAACAATTCAGTCAAGCAAAAATACGCAGTTTAAATGTAAGTACAGTTTACTTGTGAAAAACATTTCTATTTCAAACAATTCAGTTTAGTCAAGCAGTTCTAATTCCGCTAATTCAGTGCCGTATAAGTAGAGATTTTGTTTACTCACAGTTAAATGTCAAAACATTTCTATATTAAACAATTCAGTTTAGTGTAAGCAAATTTTCACAGAAACTGTTCAATTTCCAATAATACAGTTTAGCATAAGCGTAGTTTAAATGTAAGTACGGGTTAATTGTCAAAAAAAAAAAATTCTATTTAAAGCTATTCAATTTAGTCATACAGTTCAGTTTAGCATAAGTATGCCGTTAGTTCTATTTAACCCATAGATAGGGCCCTATTAGGTGCTACCACGCTGAACAAGAGTAGACCAGGGAGCAATGGCAATGAAGGGATGCTCCGCATTCCCCAAAGCCCAATATCACTGGATACTCACCATCAGATTGTTTAGTGTCATATCAAGAACACTCTTTGGTGGGGGGTCTCACCACTCTGCAGAGGTGGAGTAGGTGTATTCTACAGCCCCAACTGATATTAAGGAATTTGTTTACAAAAAAAAATATATATATATATATATATATACCCATAAATAAGTAGACACCAAATCCTTTTCATGAAAACTTTCATCATCATCATAATGTTGTGCTGGTAGCACGGATATCTTTGACCCTCTTTCGCCACTTTTCCCTATCGTTCATCCCCTCATGCAGGTCTTCTGGACAACATCCAGTATCCTCACATAGTTGCTGAATGTATGTTCGTGCTGGTCGTTCTGCTTTTGCACGGCCATATGTGGGGGTCCATAAGAGTACATCACTTATGAGTTCGTCACTGCTTCTCCAGCTTCTAAACATTAGTTTCTTCGTCTAAAATAACAGACCTTTACTATTTCTACTGGAATATTTTATAATGAAAAGAGATATTATTAGGTATCATCTATTACAGCACTGCAACATTGTAATAAAAATATCAAGTTGCAGTAGTCCCAAATATACTGCTTATATATATATATATATATATATATATATATATATATATATAGATAGATAGATAGATATATATATTGCTCACACACACACACACACACACACATATATATATATATATATATACACAATTTTATTTTTGCCAACAAACTTGTTGCACGTTTATTTTTTATTACAAGTTTTCAATGCTTGGGAATAGGTAGTAAATGCTATTTTATGATATTTGTCTTGGATCTTATAATTTTTCATTTTAAATCATAAAATCATAGCAGCTTTGTTTTGGAAGTAAATTAACTTATTATAACAAAGCTGTTTGTACTTCACATAGCACAACTACCATTTAGAAAAGGTATGAATCAGTCAATTTTCCCTCCAGTTATGGCTTGATATCAGTTCAGACAAAGCTTTCTGGCCTCCGTACTGCAACTGGTCTACAAGGAATACTCTAATTTAAAAAAAAGTGATCTTGCGTCACACCCAGATGTGTCGGGGTCGGTAAATGTATAATTAGAAGAGGCTAGAGATATGAAAAGACTTGATGTAACTTAAACTTCTATGAAAACCCTCCGTTTTGTGCCGGTCTCATAAAACTTCAAGGTGTAAAATAATTTGATATGGCTAATGTACGAGAAATAATGTACGAAATATGTTTCCAGACATTTTTCGTATGGCCACTTTTATTGATAGTACACTCATGAAAATCTAGTCTCCTTCCAAGAAATCTCATGCGGCTACAATGCACTTATTGTACCTTTCCATTTCTATTTTATAAAATGTGTATAATTATATACTGCCTGTCTAGTGAAAATACTGGGTTGTGTTTGGTTTATGGCATATCAAATATTGTTGATTATTTAATGCCAAATACGGTCTTTATATATCTATCAGATATATACAAGGATCATTAAATAGGTTTCCAGACTTTTTTCGTATGGACAATTTTATTGATAGTACACACATGAAACTCTAGTCCCCTTTGAAGTAATCTCCTCCGGCTGCAATCCACTTGTTGTACCGTTTCAACAACTTCTGCCAGGCCCCATCGAAGTCCTCTTATGTGAGCATGTCAATGACCTTTGTCACAGCTTCTTTCATCTACTCAATTGTCTCATAACGACAGCCTCTCAGCTTAGGAAAGAACCAAATGTCTCAGGGACCAACGTCTGTACTACAGGGAGGCTGAGGAACTGTCTTGATGCCCATCCTGGTCAAATAGTCTGTGACAAGGATGGAGTTGTGGACTGGTGCATTGTCCTGGTGGAAATGCCACTGAAGTGCCGGACTCTTCCGACGGAATCTCTTCCTGAATTCCTTAAAACCTCAACATAGTAACCCTAACCCTTTGGCCAATCAACTCTGGTGTACTGACTTCCTTACTCCTCCCACACCCCTCATCATCAATCACAGACTCCCCGCCTTCCTTGAATCTCTTATGCCACACAAAAACTGATGCTCGCTTCATGCAAGATGGTAGAAAAGCAGTCTGAGGCATTCCATACGTTTCTGTGGCATTTTTTCCCAGTTTGAAACAGAATCTTATTGCACATCGTTCTTCTTAAGTGTCCTCACGTCCAGATTGCATTTTTGAAATTCACCAGCGGTGACAATCAGGTTTTAGTAAGGTGTATTCCAATTCCTACTGTAGCTGTTGATTTGAAGCTGAAATCATAAACATTTTACAGTCATCTCATAAGATGTATAGCATTAACATACTGACTTTTTATGAGTCTAAAACTATTTTAAATGTCTGTACGATAAAAAAGTGTGGAAAATTATCGTATGCCCTCGTATGTAAGGCTTAATTTGTTATTACTTGCAGGACATAGTTACTTCGTATGATAAAAAACCTTAGAAAAATCTGAAATCAAACCAATTGAAGTTTGCTTAAAGATTGACTTTATGTCATATTGGATGAATGCAAATAAAACTTGTCCCTTTCCTTACTTGGATTACTTCCCCACTCCCAAAAACATGAAAAAGAAGATTGATATTATTCTGGTCAGAATCAAACATTGATATATACGGAAATATTTAAAACGTTTACTTTTATCTTAGTGAATTGACCTGTTCCCAATTGGAAACACCAGCGCTAGTTGAAATGGTTTTCGCGACATCGTTTTGATCTTCATGTGAAACTTTTTATTTTGTATTTCCCTTGAAGGACCCAGTTGCGTTTTAAAACAAAAAAAAAAAAAAAAAAAAGAGAGAGAGAGAGAAAATGATTCGTGAGGAGAATGCAAGAAGTGCATTTTAAAAGACATTCGGCATTCGATTCTTTGATTCGATGTTAGCATGTTATTTATTAAATCAACACACTTTTATTTGCTTTGGAAATACTCCAAACTTCAGTACAACTTACACGAACAAATTCTACACCATCCGGTCAAATTAACCTCTGAACTTGTTATCGAGGCGTTTTTCTGATTCCAGGTCCAATTCCGGATTTCAGACTTTCGTCACTTTTCTCAGTCCAAAAATCTATTTTCAGGTTCAGGAATCTACAGCCATTGATAGTACAAAGTTCTTCATAAAATAAAATCAATACGAAAAGAGACAACTTTTGTGTCTTTTGTTTTAATGGCTTATCAATAATAAACTAAATAATAGATAAAACATAAAGTAATGTAAAGATGACGACCTTAGTCACGAGTAACCGGAAAGCTCCCTTTTCAATAGCTACTACACCGAGGTGTAAGGTGGGGGGGGTACTCCATTCCCAGGATTGCTCCACTTTACTCTTGATCATCACCTTATAGTGCTGAGTGCTTAGCTAGGTGGCATCGAGAACCATTTTTTGAGTTTTTGGTATGACTCGCCCTGGGATTGAACCCTGGTCTCCTGGGCCATTAAAATAATTGATAGTGATAAAAAAAATCAGTCAATAATAAACAAATGATAAATAATTGAAAAATAAATAATGAATAAACAATAAAGATAATGAAAAAAAACAATAAAAAATAAAAAACGAATAAATAATGAATAATAATTAATAAATATTAAATAAATGAATAATAATAATAATAATAATAATAATAATAATAATAATAATAATAATAATAATAATAGATAAAAATAAATTATGAATAAACAATAAATGATAATAAAAAAGTAGCATTAAAAATATTAAATAAAAAATAAATTGACAATAATAAATAAATAATAAACACTAGATAATCGACAAACAGAAATAAAAATAAATAAATGAAATAAATGATAAAAAACAATAAAAGATAAATAAAGAATAAATAATAATAAATAAAATTAAAATCTATACGGAAAGAGAGGATTTTGAAGTCTTTTGTTTTAATGAATAATAAACAAAATATTAATAGATAAAAAAGAAATGATTAAAAAAATTAAAAAAAAACGAATATAAAATCAATAATAATTAAAAAGAAATGAATAAATAATATTTTCAAAATAAATGAACAATAAGTAAACAATAGATAATAAATTATAAAAAATAATAAATTATAAAAAATCAATAAATAATGAAAAATAAGTAACAATAACAATATTAATCAATAAATAAACCATAGACATTCAATAAGAAATAAGAAATAAATGGAAAATAATAAATAAATCCGAAAAACTAAATATTTGATAATAAAAAATATCAAACAGTAAAAAAATAAAGAACAAATAAATAATAGATAAATAAATAAATCATCATTATCATCATCATCATCATGTCGTGCTGGTGGCACGGATATCCCTGACCCTCTCTCGCCACTTTTCCCTATCGTTCATCGCATCCGGCAGGTCTTCTGGACAACATCCCGTATCCCCACATAGTTGGTCGTCCTGCTTTTGTTCGGCCATATGTGGGGGTCCATAACAGTATTTCACTTATGAGTTCGCCCCTGCTTCTCCAGCAGTGTCCTGCATGTCTGGTTCGTCTAACAAATAAATAAATAAATAAGTAATAAATAAATAATGGAGAGATATTAATGATAGAAAATAAATTAAAATGAATAATGAAAATTAAATAGTTATATATAATTAGTAAAAATAATAACTGATGAAAAATAGATAGATAAAAATAATAAACAAAAATAAATAATAGAATAATAAAGAAGTAAAGTTGGCGACTTTAGTCGAGTGCGACCAGAAGGCTCCATTTTTAATAGCTACTACGGCTAAGTGTAGGGGAGGGCGCCTCTCCTTTCTCAGGATTGCTCCACTTTTCCCTTGATACATACCTTATATTGCTGACCTTTAAGCAAGGAGGTATCAATTACCATTTTAAAGTCTTTGGTATGACGCGACCTGGGATTGAACCTTGGTCTCCCGGACCATTGGCGAACGCTCTACCCACTAGGCCAATGAATAATAATTAAATAAATAACACATAATGAAAGAATCATAAATAAATGACATAAGAAAAAAATAAATGGGTCATAAACGCCAAATTGAGTAGATTGTAAATAATTGATTTTGTAGATAATCTTGTCCTCATAAGTGAATGAATCTAAGGTAGTTGTATATTTATGTGGATAAGGTACTTTTTTTTATATACACATGTATCATCATATTTACCTAACCCCTCCGTTCGGGCAGGATATGACACAAAGTCAATTTTTTTAAAGCGCAGTTTAACAGGTTTGAATTCACAGTTTTCCTTCTCCTAGACTAGTTGCCTCACCAAGGCTGAAGAAACCAGTCTGTCCTACTATTTACCCATAGCTGGAGGGAGAATAATTGGATTTATACCTTTCCCAAGGTTATTAGTGCTATGTGAAATGCAATCAGTCCAGGATTTGAACTCGTGTCGCCATGTCCAATTCCTGCGACAATAACCATTACACTACGGGCACATATATATACATGTATCATCATCGCCATCATCATCATCAACTTGTGCTGACAATACAAAATTTCCCTCTCTCTCTCTCTCTCTCTCTCTCTCGCTCTCTCGCTATTCATTCCTATCGGCCTTTGTTCTTTTCTAGTCCTCTAAAATGTATCCAGTGTTCACACTGATCGGATCAATCTAAGTTTTTGCTGGTCGACCAATACTGACGTGTCCATGTGTAGGAGTCCATAGGAGAACATCACTAATGAGTTCCTTTCTGCTTCCCGATCAGTGCCCATAATGTCTTGTTTTTCTAATGTGAATAGTCTGTGAGATTAGAGATAATTGACCGTACACCTACACTTTTGTGGGGTATTGTTTCCAGGATTTATTTAAGACTGTACAAAGCATCATCGTATTGTAACCATGAATAATACATGTTATAACCAATCTCTCATAAGTTATTATACAAGGTTGCCAGCCATGGAATTCTTGATGAAAACTGCGTAATCACTTAACGAATACAAATTCTAAGACGAAAAATAGGATAATGAAATTATTTGCAAAAGAAAATAATGGAAGTAACAGAACTGCCAGATCAAAACGTTGGGAGAAAAGGAAAACTACATGTACTTGGGAATATTGATTGCAGACACAATCAAAGAAGAAGAAATGGAAAAAAAAAAGAAAAAAAAGTCTTTTAGACAAACTAGAAAGTTTCTTGAAACTCAGCTCTGCAAAAGAAATCTCATTAAAGCGATTAACACCTGGCCAGTTCTTCTTGTAAGATACTCTGGACGGTCCTAAAAATGAAGAATTCTGGCAAATGAAGTTAGAAATAACCAAATTGATGACAATGTCATCATCATCATCATCATCATGTTGTGCCGCTTGCACGGATATCCATGACCCTCTCTCGCCACCTCTCCCTATTGTTCATCGCTTTTGGCAGGTCTTCAGGGCTACATCCCGTATCCTCACATAGCTGCTGTATGTATGTTTGAGCTGGTCGTCCTGCTTTTGCTTGGCCATATGCGAGGGTCCATAGGAGTTCGTCCCTGCTTCTCCAGCAGTGTCCTGCGTGTATGGTTCGTCTAACTTGGATAGTTTTCGTGACTGGAGGCAAGTGGCCGTATAGTTGGTATTTTGTGGGGTGTTGCCGCCAGTTCAATATTGCTCTCTACGTTCTTGTGTAATTTCCGTCTAGTAAATGCTGGAGAAGTAAGGACGAACTCTTCAGCAATGTTTTCCTGTAGATACCTACACATAGTCGACCAGCAAATACTTAAATACATCAGCTATGTGCAGACAATAGATGCAATCGAGAGGACTTGCTTTGATCGATCGGTAACAGGGGTGTATGCTGAAAGTATCAAGTGATGAGCATGGCTTGGTGATATATATATATATATATATATAAAGGGAAAAACATAATATAATTGGATATATATACGTGGTGCATTCAATAAGTTTCCACACTTTTTTGTACAGGCATTTAAAATTGTCGTACCCTTGAAAATTCTGTATGTTATTGCTATACATCTTATGAGATGACAGTAACATTTTTATGATTTCAGCTTCAAATCAACATCTGCTGCAGCAATTGGAATACACCCTACTAAAAACTGATTGTCACAGCTGGGGAATTTCAAAAATGCAATCTGGACATGTGGAGAATTAAGAAGAACGATATGCAATAAAATTCTGTTTTAAACTTGGAAAAAACGTATGGAATGCTTCAGACTGATTTTCGACCATCTTTCATGAAGCGAGCATCAGTTTTTGGGTGGCATAAGAGATTCAAGGAAGTCATGGTGTCTGTGAGTGATGATGAGAGGTGTGGGAGAAGTAATGAAGTCAACACACCATAGCTGCATTTTTGTGAGTTCTGGTTTCATAATTTATTTATTGTAGCACATGGATTTTTGTGTAGTTACCATCTAGCCTTTTCTCCAAGCGATTCTTTTGAGTCAGAGTAGTGCAACCATATAGTAGTACAGAAATGGTCACAGCTTGAAAGAAATCCAGCTATATTTTATCAGAGAGGTGTGATTTTCGCATGATTGATAGCTTTCCAATTGCAATCTATGTTTTTTCCTGTACGTATGATGAGATAGTCAAAACTATGTCTTACTGCAAAGATTTGAGCCAGCAACGTGAAGCATTGATATCTTGGTAAATACTGATAAAAAAGAGTTCATTTATTTTAAATAAGATGGAACCATCTCCACTTTTAGGAACAAGCCTCTAAAATTAATAGACCAGTTAAAAAAACCTCGGTTTCAATATATATATATAAAAGTAAAGTTAGCGACCATAGTCGAGGGTGACCCGAAGGCTCCCTTTTCGATAGCTACTACACCAAGGTGTAGGGGAGGGCGCTACTCCATTCCCAGGATTGCTCCACTTTACCCTTGAACCGTACCTTATAATGCTGAGTGTTAAGCAAGGTGGTATCAAGTACCATTTTTAAAGTCTTTGGTATGACTCGACCTGGGATTGAACCCAGGTCTCCCGGGCCATTGGCGAACACTCTAACCGCTGGGCCAATGGAAGAATGGAAATAAATCTGACTGATTTAAATATACAAATAGGAAAAAAAAAACAGGCATTTAGAGGATTATTTTATTTTTAGTTGAATTATATGTAAATGTTTAATGTTTCGGTTTTTACTTTAAATCACCATCAAAGCAGTTACCATGTGATATTTTATGTTCTGAAATATATTCAGTTACAAAATGAAGCGAAAAAATGAGAAAACTTTTAACATTCTATTGGCGTTAGTCGTGTTCTCTTTGAAAAATTATGCGACGAAAAAAACATTTCAAGTTTATTTCAACGTGTATCGTATTTGCTTAAATGGTTATACCTTTCTCTTTTCCCGCTTTCTGCTTTCTTTTTTCTTTCCCGTCCCTTCATCTCTTTGTCGTCTTTTCTTCTTTATTATGTAATTATTTGAAATTTTTAAAGAATTGTCTAGAAATGTTAAAATTTTAGAAGAATTATGTTTAGAGTTTTGGAAGAATTTTATCGAAAAATGTTTGAAATTTTAGAATTATGTCTCGAAGTGTTTGAAATTTGGAAAAATTATTTCTGGAAGTGTTTGTAATTTTAGAAGAATTATATCTATAAGTGTTTGAAATTTGGAAGAACTGTCAAGAAGTGTTTGAAATTTTAAAAAATCTATCAAGAAATGCTTGTAAATTCAGAAGAATTATGTCTAGAAGTGTTTGAAATTTAGAAGAATTATGGCTAGAACTGATTGAAATTTGGAAGAACCATGACTTGAATTGTAAGTAAATTTTAAAGAATTATATCTAAAATGGTTTTCAATTTTGTAAGAATTTTGCCTAGAAGTGTTTGAAATTTGGAATAAATTATATCTAGAAGTATATGTAATTTTGGAAGAATTATGTCTTGAAGTTTAATCAAAATGGAAAAATGAGTATAAGTAAAAATAATTGATGGAAACTAATCTTAATTAGGAATCTTTTATGTTTCTTTAGCAGAAACGTAACTAGGTTCGGGAATAATTAAAACAATACAAGGGGTCTTAGTTTAACGGTATTGTAATTGGAAATAATGCTGATTCAACAATCTTTCTGTGTTTTTATTATGTGCATTAACTAATATTTTGGAAAAGGTTTCATTCAAAGTTCTGTGGAGGCTACCTAGTACGACATGAAACATCTGAAGAAGGCTGAAGAATGCATCGGCTGAAACGTTGTGAGTATAATTATAAAGATGAAGACAATAGTCACTAATACTTTAATGCAAAATTACTTTCGAATCTTTGAAATTTTGATTCGTTTCCAAATGTCTACCAAATGCGTTTTTTGTCAAGTTTTTAAAATATCTATTATGTTTGTATATTCGTTTTAGAATCGATCCTGATGTTTCACATGTAAATACATACACATACAACCGCACACACACACACACACACACACACACACTCATATATATATATATATATATATATATATAAGTAGTAACTATGTCGGCCGACCATAGTCAGGGGTTATCCGAAGGTTTCCTTTTCAATAGCTAATACAGCCAGTTGTAGCGGAGGTTGATACTCCTTTTCCTGGATTGCTCCACATACCCTTCATCTGTACATTATAATGCTGAGTGTTAAGTAAGGAGGCGTCAAGTACCAATTTTTGAGTCTTTGGTTTGACTCGACCTAGGATTGGTTTCCCGGAAAATTGGCGAACTCTTTATCCACTTGGCCATTTAATCTGCGATTAAGGGCACCGAAAGGGTACCTCCCATCACGAAAATCATCAAAGTTAGACGATCTAGACGTGCAGGGCACTGCTGGAGAAGCAGGGATGAGCTCATAGGTGATGTTCTCCTATGGACCCCGCACATGGCCGAGCTAAAGCAGGGCGACCAGCTCGAACCTACATACAGCAGGTCTGTGAGGATACGGGATTTACCCCTGAGGACCTGCCAGAAGCAATGAACGATAAGCAGAAGTGGCGAGAGAGGGTCAGGGATATCCGTGCTGGTCGCACGACATGATGATGATGACACTTTCCAAAGATGAAGAACCTCTTCATGCATTTTTTTATATCCAGGACACACTAATTCTTTTGGTATATATATATATATATATATATATATATATATAGTCTCCTATCCCCGTAGGGTTGAGTTCTCTGGTGAAGAAGTAATCGTGTTGCCATTAGCATTCATTGCAAGCCTCTTCGTATATGAATTGAGGTCTCGGCAGCCGTAGAACGGATGTATGTAAACAATAGTAATTGTGATTCATAACCGTTTAAAATTTACTTCGCAGCTAATGGCTCCTCTTGGCTGAATGGTTAGAGGCTTTGGCTTGGCGTTTGAGTAAACCGGGTTTCGATCCCAGCTACGGGAATCTACTGTCTAGCCACACTGATGAGTTCTGATAGAACGAAACAGATCTGTGGATGACTATATATATATATATATATAAATATATTTGGATTGAACGTCGGTCTTCTCGACCATTGGCGAACACTCTAACCGCTTTTGCGATATATATATATATATATATATATATATATATATATTATACTCTTGAAGATTTAATCTTATTTTACTGAATAAACTCTGCTTATTCATTATGGTGAATCTTTTAACGTTTCGAGGCATGGCTTGTGCATAAATCGAAATCCCACTTTTAGTAATTTACATTTTCAGCTTATCATATTTACCCAACCCCTCTGCTCGGGCAGGATATGACACAATGTCAATTTTTAAGCGGAGTTTAACAGGTTTGAATTTAGAGTTTTCTTTCTCCTAGACAAGTTGCCTCACCAAGACTGAAGAACCTAGTCTGCCCTACTATTCACCCATAGCTGGAGGGAGAATAATTGGATTCATACCTTTCCCAAGGGTATTAGTGCTATGTGGAATGCAATCAGTCTCGTCCAGGATTTGAACTCGTGTCACCGTGTCCATTTCCTATGACGATAACCATTACACCACGGGCACTTCCAAAACAATTTTCAGCTTATGCCAATAACCTTTTCATTAGCTCGTAACTGCATTGTTTGAAGAGTTCCCTCAGTAGTGCAGTTTCCTGCCAGCAAAACTTTTGTTCCCTCTCTTTTAGAATTATTTCTAGGTATTCACTAACTCTATAAAAGGCTGTTTTATCTCTTGTTCTCCAACTGATCACACTTGGTACTGTTTCTGTTTGATCTATTTTTACCGTATTTGTCCTAATACACCAACTTTAACGATTCTCCCTTTTTGTTTGCTTTGTGCCAACCTCCATGATCTGAGGTTATGGTCACATTTTAACAATTGTAATACAACAGCAGGTGGACAGTAATTGTCACGCTCGGCAAGAAGAAAGGGGTGAGATGAAAGGGGAAACTCTCCTTAAATAAAGTCTTTAACGTATGCGCTGTCATATCGTCTTGCTGCGAAAGAGTACACAAATATATACACGAAAGGAAATCAAAAAAGACACTACAAAAAGGAAGAAAAGTAATAATTTACTTATTTATTATACATGCTGGGCATATATATATATATATATATATATATATATTATATATATATATATATATATATATTTGAGACTGTCTATGAATCTGGTTCCAACTGTAGCACCAAACCCATGGTGACGTTGATGCTTATAGGGGTAGAAAGTTTAAAGTGATTGTGGTGTTATCGGCATGATCGTAAGGAAGGGATGCAGTATCTCGTGTTCAAATCTTGGATTAGGCTATTTCTATTACACTTATGGCTCAAACCTTTGGAAACGGTATAAATCCAACTTTTCTCGATCTAGCTCGGAGAAAATTGTAGAACACACTGATCTTTTTAACCTTAGTATGGTAACCGGTCTTGGAGAAGGACAACACAGGGTACAAAAAGTGGCAGACCCGGAGAAGGATGGGCTCCGCTTAGTTATTCCTGTCCAAATAACCCTATAGGAGTAGCGCCAAAAATTGGCGCATAGGGTGTAATATTTATTGTAGGAAATTCACCCAGTGATTCGAGTCAAAAATCCTGAATAAGGCTATTCGTATTTCATATAGTACTCATACCCTTGGGAAAGGTATGCGTCTATATCCTTGTAGGTAAAGTGCTCATCTATGATATGGGAGACCAGGTTCAATCCTTAGTCGAGTCATACCAAAGACTCAAAAAATGGTACTTGATAACTCCTTGCTAAACGCTCAGCATTATAAAGTAGGGATTCAGGGTAAAGTGGAGCAATCCTAGGAAAAGAGAAGCACCCTCTCCCATACATTTAATAGCTAGGGTCTTAGTCAAATTTACTTTTTACTTTATAGGTAAATAGTAAGGTAGGCTGTGCTCTTTATCCTAATTATAGCAACTAGTCTAAGAATTGCGTTGGGTTTTATGCTATATATACCATTGTAGGTTATTTTATGCTAAATCCTGTTTATACATACATATTTATTTAATATATGATTTGAAAATACATTTTGTCGATAACATTCCTGAACGAGTCTGATCCTTTTTTTACTCACAGTTCAATGTGTTCATCTATTGCCATGTAAGTCACAATTCAACATCAGTCATTTGTTTGTACACATATAGGTTCTATTTGAACCATAGATGTTAACTTAACAGGTGCTACAGTTCCTGGTAAATGTGAGCCAGGGAGTATGGCAATGAAGTGCTACTCCACATTCCCCAAATCTCTAAGGGAGGAGCCTCGCCATTAGGTGGTTTGTCATATCTAGGATATTCGTTGGGGTGGGTATTATCCCTTTGTCTAGATGCAGTCGGTGTATTCTACTGCCTCAGCCAACTGAAGAATGGTATAAGGGAAGGAAAACTCTGAATTCAAACCTCTAGAACTTCGATTAAAATATTGACCCTGAGTATAATCTTACTCATGGGGAAGCGGTCTGGTAAATAAATACAAATGTAACATTCGCTAAAAAGCAAACCAGGTTACTGGTCCAGTAAGTGAAAGAATAAGATTTAAAGGGAGATCGATTCTTGTTTGCGTTTTTTCTAATTATCTATATTAAAAGAGGAATATGAATAATCCAAAAATGAAGCAATCACCTGAAATGAATTCAGAACTCCCAGAAAGTAGTTGCTTGGTAGACTACTAACCTGTATCCTATGATACAAGTTCAGTTCTAAATGGTTGGTTGATTTTATGGTATATCAACCTTTGCTGGCTATTTAACGCCAAATCCATTTTTATGTGAATAATCAGTTCTATTTCAAACAATTCCATTTAGTCAAGCAGTTCTAATTCAGTTAGTTCAGTTAAGCGTAAGTACAGATTTTGTTTACAAACAGTTAAGTGTCAAAACAGTTCTATGTTAAACAATTCAGTTTAGGGTAAATACAGTTTCAATGTCAAAAACAGTTCTATTTCAAATAATTCAGTTTAGTATAAGCCCGCAGTTTAAATGTAAGTACGGTTTCAGTTTAGCATAAACACGCAGTTTAAATGTAAGTACGGTTTGATTGTCAAAAATATTTCTATGTCAAGCTGTTCAGTTTAGTCAAACAATTCAGTTTAGCATAAGTATGCAGATTAATTCTATTTAACCCATAGATAGGGCCCTATTAGGTGCTACCACGCCGGGTCAGAGTAGACCTGGGAGCAATGGTAATAAAATGGTACTCCGCATTCCACAAAGCTCCAGCATTACTGGAACCTCACCATCAGATTGTTTAGTGTCATATTCAGGATACTCGTTGGGGGGATCTACAGCCCCAACCGACTGGGCAACCAGCCCTGGAGGTTTAAAGGAGTATGGAGTCACTCATTTGTTGCTAACACTCCGATATATCTATATTTGATTTCAGATATATTTTACTGTACATGATAGCAAAATATAATTGTAAATCAGACTTCGTCATAAAATAACTGAACAAGAGTTGACATCCCAAACACAAGCCAAACAACGGCCAAATCATGCTGTAAATTTTAAGCGGTGACAACATATATGTCTATTTTTGTCCAGCAATAAAATGAGCACAGAACACTTTTGTTAATTATTGTACATTGATAGCCATCATTTAGAGGTTAACTTAAGTATACATCTTGCTTGCCATGGTTTTTCTCACGGATGTAATTAAAGAACCCAGTTTTCGAGAATCTTGAATATCCAGGGAATGGTAAAATATCATAGGAAAATGCTAAAAATCCCTCAAGATTTTGATATCTCGACCGGAACATTTCTGTTAGATATTGTACGAAGGAAAGATTTGGTTTGGCTACTTTCATCGATAAAAAAAGGGTCAATTTTAGCAATAAAATTGAATAGTCAATATACCTCAAAGCTAAAATCTCACACGTGTATGCAAGTTAGGTTTGATAGAATGAAAATTGAAAATGAGGATGTGAGAAAGAGAAACTTCCAAATTTCTACGAACATAATCTTGAAGTTATGGCATTTGTATAACTGGGTAAAATCTTAAAAAATACTCCAAAAAACTTCTTATTTTTGTTAGTCCGGAGTTTTTGATGAGAAAGGGTTAGTTAAATCTAATAGATTACCTCCATGCTTACAGATTAACAGTTTTCGCTGTAAAAAATGGACGCTAAAACCTAATTTCAAAAGACGTATTAAGAAGCGTTTTACTTTCATGTTAATACTTTTGGTAAAGGTTGCTCAGTCGGCTGGGGCTGCAAAATACACTGACTGCATCCCTGCAGACGGATAAGACCCCTATACCCAATAAATATCCTTATATGATGCTAAGCAATTTGATGGTGAGGCTACAGGAATTCTGGAGCTTTGGGGAATGCGGAGTACCCCTTTTTTCCATCGCTACCTGAGTGATTCATGCCCAGAATGGTAGCACCTGATAGGGTCTTATCTATGAGTCAAATAGAACTAAACAGTGTACTTATGCTAAACCGAAATGCTTGAAATAGGACCGTTTTTTTTACATTAGGTCTCTGTACTTATATGAAACTGAATTGTTTAAAATAGAATTATTTTGATATTTAACTGTGTGTTAACAAAAAAACTATACTCATACGAAACTGAATTGTTTAGAATAGAATTATTTTGACATTTAACTGTGTGTAAACAAAAAAAAATATTCTTATACTAAACTGAATTGTTTGAAAGAGAACTGTTTGTATGTATAAAATGGATTTGGCATTAATAAACTACACTGGTTGATGTGCCATAAACCCAAACCAAACATTGGTAAAGTACCATTTTTTGGAGTCTTTGGTATAACTCGACTTGGGATTGAATCTCCGTCTCCCGAGCAATTGGCGAACTCTTTATCCACTAGGCCATTTAATCTGCGATTAAGTGTACCGAAAGGGTATTCTATACTTACCAAAGATCCAGAACTAGAACCTCACTTCTTCATGCAACTATTACACCCAGGACACACTAATTTTTTTTTGTATATATATATATATATATATATATTATCGTTGTATTTTATTCGTTTTTTCTATTTCATGTTTGATTATTTTTATTATATTCTTATAATTATAATTAATGTTATTATGGAGTTTCTTTTTTACATCTTATCTGTTATCTTTATTATTTTCATTTGTATTATCATCATCAGAAGAAGAATATGTTAAACACAGCTGCATCTTGAATGGAATTGGACACAGCAACGTCTTCAATATTCTCTTTCTTGTTCAACAATGAATCTCTATACGTTAATCCAACTGTTAAAAAAGACCGGAGGCTGTGCAAATAAGTGTACCAATCATTCACCCGAACGCAATATAGCGATTTTTTCCCTTTTGAATATTTCTTTCTGGTTTCTTGGGAGCTTTCAATGTATTCTCCTCGTTATCTGTGCCTCTAAATATAAAAAAAAAAAAAATCAGAACAAGCAAGATTAGCTGGCGTTGCCTGGTTTGTGACGAGTTACAATAAGATCTCTTTTTTCGTTTGTGTTCGTTTTTTATTGAATTAAAAATTTAAACACAAGGTTCTGATCTACAATATATATATCTTGAAAATATTTTTGTTAGTATATTTATTTCTTTCATTGATTGGTTTATTGATTCTATTGGTGTTGGTAAATAATTCATAAACATATATTTGACCCATATATAGGATTCTAACGAGTAATGCCACTCCGGGTCAGAGTGGATCTGAGAGTAATGGTAATGAAATGGTACTACCCACAATCTTAATTTCCAAAATTGGAGCCATAGCATCTAATGCAATTTAGAGTCCTATCCTGGAACTCCGGATCAGTGTAGAGTTGAGAATAATGTTAATAAAGGGTTACTCCAAACTCCCCAAAACTTCAGAAATGTAACCTCATCACATATTCAGTTTAGTTCATATCCAGGACTCCACCGACTACACCTCTGCAGAAGGGTAAGCACCCACCAACTAGTGTCCTGGAGATAACACTAAACAATCTGATGGTAAGGTTCCAGTGATGCTGGAGCATTGGGATTGCGGAGTACCCCGTCATTACCATCGTTCCGAGGTTCACTCTAGCTCGGAGTGGTAGCACCTGATAGAACCCCATTTATGGGTCAAATAGAAGTTAACTGCGTACTTATACTAAACTGAATTGTTTGAAATTGAACTGATTAATTGTATTAAAATGGATTTGGCATTAAATGACCTACAAAGTTTGATATGCCGTAAAACCCAACCAACCAACCAATCTGGGATGGACTCGGAAGTAAAGTCGATGAAGGAGTTATTCTTACTCCCTAGATTTCCAAAACAAAACCCTCACCTTCAGATTCAGTTTAGTGTCATACAAAAGATACCCCTTTTTGCGGGCATTACACCTCTGCAGGAATCCTGGAAGGGTATTCTAATCCCCCCTGCCCACAGAATAATCGATCATCACCGTTTACCTAGGTAATCTAAGTACTGTAACAAATGTTAAACAAAAGAAAACTATAAATTCATTTATATGTATAAATCTTCGTAGGTTATTTAAAGCCAAAGCCATCCTTCTAGAAGAACAGCAGTGATGCTATTTAACTACGATTCCGTTGTCCAGCACTTTAACCATTACACCACGAGGAATACATAGTTGTTTAAAGCCAAAGCCATCCTTCTAGAAGAACAGCAGTGATGATATTTAACTACGATTCCGTTGTCCAGCACTTTAACCATTACACCACGAGGATACTATATATATATATATATATATATATATATATATATATATATATATATATATATATATATATATATATATATATATATAAATATTGTTTGGTTTCATTATACCATGGTAGATAAAATTCGCCAATTAAGTTAATGTCATAACCAGGACACAATGTTTCGCATTTTACATACTGCTAGTACCTTTTGGAGAGGCATAAATCCAACTATTGTCCTTCCACCTTTGGATAAATAGTCCGGGAAACTAGACTCTAAGATTAAGGCAAACGGTTTAAGAGTGGAAAAACTCTGATATCAAACCTGTACAATCCAATCGCCGTTATTATTGATTGTAATAATTATCTTATTATCTGGTTCGGTCTGGCTGCGTGTTTTTTTTGTTTTTTGTAGGTGTTAAGTTAACTAAAATCTTTGAGCAAAAATGTAAGTAAAAATAGAAAGTTCAAACGAGTGCACTTGTTGCCAACTCAGAAAAAAACAAATGTAAGCAAAGGGATTCATTTATTGTCCTAGTTTTGATTGGAGAAACGAAAATAGTGAATTTGGGGACACGTGTGAGATTACGCAATAATTTAGCATTTCACATTAACACTAACCTAAATTTAAATAATTTCGCATTTCACACTAACACTAACCTAAATTTAAATAATTTCAAATTTCACACTAACACTAACCTAAATTTAAATAATTTCAAATTTCACACTAACACTAACCTAAATTTAAATAATTTCGCATTTCACACTAACACTAACCTAAATTTAAATAATTTCGCATTTCACACTAACATTAACCTAAATTTAAATAATTTCGCATTTCACACTAACGCTAACCTAAATTTAGATATATAAAAATTAGCGAATTTTGAAAAAGTTTTCAGTAGGTTGGAAGCAGTTGTCGGGTTAGAAGGTGGCGTTCAGAGAACTCGGTTCATAGACCCTTACAGATTTGATCTCTCTTTTGTGTTAGTGTATGCAGTCGGAACATTGAACAGAATATTTGGATAATAAAACATTTTTCTATAAAAAATTTTGGGCACATCATTGTTATACCAATCATCATCATCATCATATCGTGCTGGTAGCACGGATATCCCTGACCCTCTCTCGGCACTCCTCCCTATCGTTCATCGCCCTAGGTAGGTCTTCAGTACAACATCCCGTATCCTCACATAGCTGCTGAATATATGTTCGTGCTGGTCGTCCTGCATTTGCACGGCCATGTGTAGGGGTCCATAAGAGTGCATCTCTTATGAGTTCGTCCCTGCTTGTCCAGTAGTGTTCTGCATGTCTGGTTCGTCTAACTTGAATAGTTTTCGTGATAGGGGGCAGGTGGCCGTACAGATGGTGTCTTGTGGGGTGTTGCCGCCAGGACTTGTTTAAGATTGCACGTAGCATTCTTGTGTTATTGCCGTCTAGCTTCTTCTCCAGCCGTTTTGTTAGCGTCCATGTTGTGCAGCCATATAGCAGTATCGATTTGACCGCTGCCTGGAAGAAACTGCGTTTCATTTTATCGGTTAGGTCTGAATTCCATATAATCGATAGCCTATTGATAGCTGTCCATGCTTTCGTTAACCTCGTTTTGATGTCCTTTTCGGTTGATTCGAAACTGGTTCCTAGGTAAGTGAATTTGTCTACTAGTTTAAGAGGGGTTCCTTCTAGAGTGGAGATGTCCCTCGTTTGATTATAGCACATATATTCCGTTTTGTGTGCATTAACATAGAGGCCTATGCTTGCCGCTGCTCGTTCCAAACTATGCAGTAATGTTTCGGCCTATTCAGGTGTATTTGCCAGTATCGCTATGTCATCGGCGTAGTCGGCGTCGGTAATTGTTGTTGCGGGGTACCTTCTGCTTCTTTTCTTCGTCAGTTCGAAGCCATTCTCTCTGGTTTTGTCAATCGATGTTCAAAGTACGTAGTCTAGACAAATGATAAAGAGGTACGGAGCCAGCGTGTCCCCTTGTAGTACTCCTGCTACAATGCCGAAGTATTCTGTGTCTCCATCTGGTGATCGTACTTTTACTTTAGTGTTTCTATAGAGAATCGTTACTGCCGCTACGGTTTCTTTAGGTATGCCGTACGCTAGTAGGATTTGTTCCATCTTTCCTCTGTGAATGGAATCGAAAGCCTTGGTAAAGTCATCAAATATTAATGTCGCTTGTAGGTTTTTTGCCCGTACACCTTCAAGGATTCTACGGATGGTTAATATTTGTGAGATTGTGGATCTATTTCTTCGGAAGCCATTGTGGTTTTTCCTAAGTATGTTGTCGATTTTGGGTTCTATACGGTTTCGTAGTAGGGCATTGTAGATTTTGGCTGCTATGGATGTAAGTGTTATGCCTTGGTAGTTTTTGGCTAATCCGAGGTCCCCCTTTTTAGGGAAGGGGAGTATGCATCCCTTCATCCATCTATCTATTGGATTTTGATTGTATACTGCGTTGCAGTGTCGGAGCAGTATGTCGTCGAAGTGTCTGGTCTTCCATACTTCCGGGGGAATTTCGTTCAGCCCTGCAGCTTTCCTATTTTTAATTTTTCTGAGAACCCAGTCGAGTTCTTCTTGCGTGAACGGTCCTAGTTTAATGTCTAATTGTTTGCTAATTATTCTGGTGATTGGTTCATGTGTTATTTTCGGTGGGTTTCCTAGTAAGTTTTCGAAGTGCTGTTTCCACAGTTTTATTCTTTCTTGTTGGTTTGCTGCTTTCAGTTTTGTTTTGGCTGTGTTCTTTCTTCTACTCACTTCGTTTATTGTTTGCCAGGCTATCCTAGATTGTCTATCTTCCAACGAGTCTCTAATCTTATCTATTTGATTTTGAATGTATTCTGTCTGTTCCTTTATATATATGCCTGCTAATTGATATTGTGCCGTTTTTAGTTTTAAGGCATTTGTGTTTGTTGGGTTTTTTCGATAGTTTTGGGAGGCTGTTTTACACCAATAAGTTCCAATTAATGATTGTTAATTGTAGACGGATAGTTCTACAAATCACCCTGATTGTTGGAAGAAGTACCGGATTAATTGTATAATTACCTATAAGTCGATCTTTAAAGCACAGCATGGGCACAGAGAGGACTGATAAAAAGACTACCTGGAATAACATATCATGCCGTTACCAGGGTAAGACCAAAGTAAAAGTACCGTGAAAGCTATAGTACCGCATTGGGGACCGTTACCAGGATAAGACCAATCATTATTAATATATTTGGTACCAGTATTTTTGTCGTGCTCAGTGGTATTACATTTGGCGCTGGTATCAGCGTTGTTAATCGTAGCCATAATATTGTTACTGTGTTGTCGTGCAAAGATAAGTATCCAAACGATAACGTTACAATTGATAAGCGGACTAAAGGCGATAGTGTTACACCAGTTAAACTCCATTTAAAATTGACCTTGTGTCATATCCTAGTCGTGCTAAAACCTCGGTAATTAGACACACAAAGACACTCACTCACACAGACACACACACACATATATATATATATATATATATATGTGTGTGTGTGCATATTTAGCAACCTCTTTACCAACCATATGTATATATATATAAATCCACCTCGTTACTAAGCATAATGGGTCCTGGACGTGAGTTTGACGACTTTTCGCTCAGGATCGACAGTTCGATCGGGGAACTACTGCTGCTCCTCTATAAGAGTGGCTTCTATAGAAGAGAATAAAACAGCCATCGAAAGATAACCATGACCCACACTCAAACCACTTACACAAACCGCATCGCTCTTCGCGCGGGTAAAAAAGGGGCGCGTCCTGCTGAGGTTGGAGCCCTGGCCTCGGTGTTCGAAAAATCAGCTACAGAGCTCAAACAATCAAAACTACTAAAATGCAAGCAAACACTACAAATAGCCACATTTAACGTAAGAACCTTAAATAGAATAGGACAACTCCCAGAGCTAATTGCATCGGCCGAAGAACATAATATAGAAATAATTTGCATACAAGAACACAGATACACGCACACAGAAGATATCAAATATCACGAAACTGGCAATGGATGGTCGCTCGCCACTGTATCCGCATGGAAAAACTCTGTCAACGCCGCAGTAGGAGGGGTAGGATTGCTTATAGGACCTAGAGCACTAAAAACGCTTAATAGCATAGAGAAAATACGACCTAGGATGATGGTAGCTACATTTAACGGAAACCCCAGAGCAACAATCGTCTCATGCTACAGCCCCACCAATGTTAGTGAAGAAAATGAAATAGTCACCTTCTACGATGAGTTATCCTCATTAGTGCGTAGCATCCCGAAACACAACATGTTAGTCATTGGCGGAGACATGAATGCACAAATCGGGAAAAACGGAAACAACAAATACAGCCTCCACAACACGTCAAATAGAAATGGGCAACATCTAACAGATTTCATGATAGAAAATAGATTAGCATGCCTCAATACAAACTACCAAAAAAGAGAGGGCAAACTATGGACATACACGTACGCAAACAATACTAAAGCTCAGATAGACTACGTCCTTATAAACAAGAAATGGAAGAATAGTGCATTGAATTGCGAGGCATACTCCTCTTTTGAGGGTGTGTCCACCGATCACCGAATAGTCACAGCGAAAATACGATTAAGCCTACGAAAAAACGACAAACGAACAGCGACCACCAAACACTATGACTGGGCCCTATTAAACAACAAAGATGTCAGAGATAAATACGTATTAGAATTGAGAAACAGATTCGAAACACTACAAGAAAAGACGGAAAAAAGTACACCAAACGACGAATACGAAAATTTCGTCAATGCACACCTTGAGGCAGCAGCAAAATACATTCCAACAAAAATTAAAACTAAATATAGAGTCCCATGGGAAACCTTAGCGGTGAGAGAAAAACGTGCACTAGTGAAAAC
Organism: Sepioteuthis lessoniana; assembly: GCA_963585895.1. Taxonomy (NCBI): domain Eukaryota; kingdom Metazoa; phylum Mollusca; class Cephalopoda; order Myopsida; family Loliginidae; genus Sepioteuthis; species Sepioteuthis lessoniana. Next base: position 114,842 of record CAUZXS010006389.1, read on the forward strand.
AGCCTCCAAAAACTATCGAAAAAACCCAACAAACACAAATGCCTTAAAACTAAAAACGGCACAAAATCAATTAGCAGGCATATATATAAAGGAACAGACAGAATACATTCAAAATCAGATAGATAAGATCAGAGACTCGGTAGAAGATAGACAATCTAGAATTGCCTGGCAAACAATAAACGAAGTGAGTAGAAGAAAGAGCACAGCCAAAGCAAAACTTAAAGCAGCAAACCAACAAGAAAGAATAAAACTGTGGAAACAGCACTTCGAAAACTTACTTGGAAACCCACCAAAAATAACACATGAACCAATCACCAGAATAATTAGCAAACAATTAGACATTAAACTTGGACCGTTCACACAAGGAGAACTCGACTCGGTTCTCAGAAAAATTAAAAATAGGAAAGCTGCAGGACTGGACGAAATTCCCCCGGAAGTATGGAAGACCAGACAATTCGACGACATACTGCTCCGACACTGCAACGCAGTATACAATCAAAATCCGATAGATAGATGGACGAAGGGATGCATACTCCCCTTCCCTAAAAAGGGGGACCTCGGATTAGCCAAAAACTACCGAGGCATAACACTTACATCCATAGCTGCCAAAATCTACAATGCCCTACTACGAAACCGCATAGAACCCAAAATCGACAACATACTTAGAAAAAACCAAAATGGCTTCCGAAGAAATAGATCTACGACCTCACAAATACTAACCATCCGCAGAATCCTTGAAGGTGTACGGGCAAAGAACCTACAAGCGACATTAATATTTGTCGACTTTACCAAGGCTTTCGACTCCATTCACAGAGGAAAGATGGAACAAATCCTACTAGCGTACGGCATACCTAAAGAAACCGTAGCGGCAATAACGATTCTCTATAGAAACACTAAAGTAAAAGTACGATCACCAGATGGAGACACAGAATACTTCGACATTGTAGCAGGAGTACTACAAGGGGACACGCTGGCTCCGTATCTCTTTATCATTTGTCTAGACTACGTACTTAGAACATCGATTGACAAAATCAAAGAGAATGGCTTCGAACTGACGAAGAAAAGAAGCAGAAGATATCCCGCAACAACAATTACCGACGCCGACTACGCCGATGACATAGCGATACTGGCAAATACACCTGACCAAGCCGAAACACTTCTGCATAGCCTGGAACGAGCAGCAGCAAGCATAGGCCTCCATGTTAATGCACACAAAACGGAATATATGTGCTATAACCAAACGGGGGACATCTCCACTCTAGAAGGAACCCCTCTTAAACTAGTAGACAAATTCACGTACCTAGGAAGCAGCGTCGAATCAACCGAAAAGGACATCGAAACGAGGTTAACGAAAGCATGGACAGCTATCAATAGGCTATCGACTATATGGAAATCAGACCTAACCGATAAAATGAAACGCAGTTTCTTCCAGGCAGCGGTCACATCGATACTGCTATATGGATGCACTACATGGACGCTAACAAAACGGCTCGAGAAGAAACTAGATGGCAATTACACAAGAATGCTGCGTGCAATCCTGAACAAGTCCTGGCAGCGGCACCCCACGAGACACCAACTGTACGGCCACCTGCCCCCTATCACGAAATCTATTCAAGTTAGGAGAACCAGACATGCAGGACATTGCTGGAGAAGCAGAGATGAACTCGTAGGAGATGTACTCTTATGGATCCCCACACACGGCCGCGCAAAAGCAGGACGACCAGCACGAACGTACATTCAGCAGCTGTGTGAGGATACAGGATGTTGTCCTGAAGACCTGCCTAGGGCGATGAACGATAGGGAGGAGTGGCGAGAGAGGGTCAGGGATATCCGTGCTACCAGCACGATATGATGATGATGATGATATATATATGACTTTCGGGGGGATTGTGGAAGGAATTGCCGCCTCAAAATTGACTCATTACGAAAAAATATAATGTAATACTAAATTTAAAGTGGTTACACTGTATGATTAGATAAGTAATGAAAAAAGCCAGCAGCTTGAAGAGAGTCAAGAATTCGTTGGCTATTATGGCATATCAGCCATTGTAAGTTATACAATAACAAATCTATTTTTTTTCATATAAACCGTCCCTTCTCAAACAATTCAGTTTAGCATAAGTACACAGTTTAGTTCTATTTGATCCATAGATAGGACTCTACCAGGTCTTACCCCATCAGGGTCAGAGTAAACTTGGGAGCGATGGCAATAAATGGGTATAGTGCATTCCCCTACGCTCCATTGTTACTGGAGCCGCACCATCAGGATGTTTCGTGTCATATTCAGAAGACTTGTTAAGGGAGTTTTACCTCTCTGCAGAGATGCAGTAGAAGTATTCTACAGCCTCAGCCAACATGTCCAAGTTTTACTGGAGACACATTATCACATTTGTTAGAGACATATACAGGACAATCGTTGGGGGAGTCTTACCCTTCTGCAGAGATGCAGATGAGAGCCAGGAAACAGCCAAAGTTTCGAAAAGAGTTGGTTTCTTCCCCTGCAAAAAAAAAAAAAAAAAAAAGAAAAAGAAAAGAAAAGAAACCAAGAATAATACCAAAAATTTACACACCGTACGTCTGCAAAAAAAACCCAAAAAGTGTTAGTACCTTTTAGAGAACCAACAATAGATTAAATAGATCTGTTTAAAATTAATCGTACTTGGTAGTACAATGTGCGAAAAGAATCAATGACAAACAAAGAAAAATAACAAAATCTACAAATTGAACGTCCGGAAAAAAATCGATTCAACCTCGAACAACTACTGATCGGGGGATGTCCTCGTGGTGTAACGGTTAAAGCGCTGGACTGCAGAATCGTAGTACGCGAGTTCGTACTCCAGTCGCGCTATTACGTTCACTTTTGGGCAAATACCCTTGGGAAGGGTATGAACCCCCTTATCCTCCCAGCTATGGGTTAAATAGTACCACAACTGTCCTTCTAGCAGAATGTCAATGGAATTAAATAACCTACAAAATTTGATATACCATTAAACAACCAAACCAACTACTGATCGTCACCCATTTTCACACTGTCTCAGTAATTCGATAAAAGAAAAAGAATAAGAATGAATTGAAGAATCTATATTTGAAGTGGGTCAGTTTCTTCAGCATTCCCGAAACAACTAAACGATCAAATTAAAGTGAATTACGGTGACTCTATCTTCTGCAGAGAGATAAGACCCCCGAAAAATGAGGAGTCATGGTATGGCACTAAACGGCATCTGATGGTGTGTTTCCATTTCTGCAGATATGGTGAGTGTGAACTACTCTATCCTTGCTAGTACTCCTTGGTTAACTCTGACCTAGAGTGGTAGTACTTATTAGTGATACATCTATGGATCAAATAGATCTGTTTAAGAATATTCCTATTCAAAAATATAAAAATAAACACCAATCGAAAAAAAAAATTCTTTGAAAAAACAACTCTACAAAACTGAAAATATAGACGTACAATGAATACGATCTCAAATTTCTATTGCCCAGTCGACTGGGGCTCTAGAATACACTGACTGCACCTCTGCAGTAGGGTAATACCCTTCCACCAATAAGAGTCCTGGATATTACACTAAACAGTCTGATGGGGAGGTCCCAGTAATGCTGTGGTTTTGGGGAATACGGAGCACCCCTTCATTGCCATTGCTCCCAGGTCAACTCTGGCCCGGAATGGTAGCACTCATTAGGGTCCTATCTATGGGTTAAATTGAACTAACGTCATACTTATGCTAAACTGAATTGTTTGATGAAACTGAAAAGCTTGAAATAGAGATGTTTTTCACAATTAAGCACGCAGTTTAAATGTAAGTACAGTTTATGTTAAACTGAATTATTCGAAATAGAACTGTTTTTGACATTGAAACTGTATTTAGCCTCAACTGAATTATTATATATAAGTGAATAAACTAAATAGGTATAAGTAGAAATGTTTTTGACTATTAAACTGTGTAGTCATGCTAGACTGAATTGTTTTAAATAGAACTGATTATTTACATAAAAATAGATTTAGCGTTAAATAACCTACAAAGGTTCATATGCCATGAAACCCAACTAACCAACCAACCAATCAAATTTCTAGGTTTAAAGTAACCATTAATGGTTTGGCATTGACCATCCGTAGAATCCTTGAAGGCGTACGGGCAAAAAAAACCCAAAAAAAACAACAAGTGACATTATTATTTGTCGACTTTACCAAGGCCTTAAATTCCATTCACATAGGAAAGATGGAACAAATCCTACTAGCATACGGCCGACCTAAAGAAACCGTAGCAGCAATAACAATTCTCCTAAGAAACACCAAAGTGAAAGTACGGTCAACAGATGGAGACACAGAATACTTCGACATTGTAGCAGGAGTGCTACAAGGAGACACGCTAGCTCCATACATCTTTATCATCTGTCTAGATTACGTGTTTAGAACATCGATTGATAAAATCAGAGAAAACGGCTTCGAGCTGACAAAGAAAAGAAGCAGAAGGCACCCCGCAAAAACAATTACCAACGCCGACTACGCGATACTGGCAAATACGCCCAGCAGAGCCGAAACACTATGGCATAGTTTGAAACGAGCCGCTGCAGGCATTGGCCTCCATGTCAATGCACACAAAACGGAATATATGTGGTATAATCAAACAGGCAACATCTCCACACTAGACGTAACCCTTCTGAAACTAGTAGACAAATTCCTCTACATAGGAAGCAGCGTCTCATCAACTGAAAAGGACATCGACACGCGGCTAACGAAGGCATAGGCAGCTATCGATAGGCAATCGATCATACGGAAATCAGACTTGACCGATAAAATGAAACGCAGTTTCTACCAGGCAGCGGTCGTATCGATACTGCTGTATGGATGCACTAATTGGACGCTAACAAAACGGCTGGAGAAGAAGCTAGACGGCAATTACAAAAGGATGCTGCTAGCAATATTTAACAAGTCCTGGCGGCAACACCATACAAAGCACCAACTATACGGCCACCTACCTCCTATCACAAAAACTATCAAAGTTAGACGAACCAGACACGCAGTACACTGCTGGAGAAGATGGGACGAGCTCATAAGTGATGTACTCCTATGGACCCCACGTATGGCTGGCCAAAAGCAGGATGACCAGCTTGAACATACATTCAGCAGCTATGTGAGGTTTCGGGATGTAGCCCTGAAGACATGCCAGAGGCGATGAACGAGAGGGAGAAGTGGCGAGAGAGACAGGGATATCCGTGCTAGCAGCACGACATGATGATGATGATACCATTAAAATCAATCAGTCCATTGATCAATCTATCTCTTAATTAAATGAGTCAAAATTATAATTATGCAGTAGAGTAATATAATGGCCGAGGGATTTCGTTTTATATATCTTGCCTTTCGGTTTAGTTAGGCTGAGAACCTTTTGCTTAGCGCATGGGTTAGTTACGTGCAAACATGATCACAGATATTCACGCACGCGCGGGGAGGATGTCAAAATTAAAATCCCAGATAGAAAATATGACCAGGAGAATGTGAATGACATCATGCACCGGAAGCGTGCGCGAAGGATTTTGAGGATTTGAGAAAAGTCAGTGAGCGGAGTTTTAGCGTCCGAAGAAGACGGTTGACTTTCGGAGGTCGCCGTGGCCTTGCGGTGGGTGCGCATGTGGTGGTGGTGGGTGGGGTGGCAGATGGAAAAGTCAGCGTTGAAGATTGTGCCTCTGTCTTCCTCATGTCGAAAAAACCTTTTAACTTAACGGTAATAAAAAGTTTCGTACCTGAACTAAGAAGTCGTAAGTGTTTTTCGAGTTTCGGGATTCCCTATGTTATATATATATATATATATATGCGTTATGAACATTATGAACGTTCTAAGTACCGGTATGAGTATGTCTATTTCGCATTTCACATATTCATACTTGGCTATGTAACAGTAGTACCGTCACGGCCACAGCTATATAAGAATTCTTCGCGCTATTTTGGACAAATCCTGCAAGTACCACCTCAAAAAAAGAAACTGTATGGCAGCTTGCCACCCATCTCACAAACTATCCATCTGGAGAAGAAAGGACAAACTCATAGGAGGCATTTTTAATGATCTCTTACACATTGACAAACCAGTGCTTACCGACCACGGAAACTTGCCTTCATCAAATCTGTATGGACACCGGGTACAGTTTAGAGGATCTGCTAAGAGCGATACACGATGGAGATGGATAGTGATATAGTGCCAAAAGAACTCTTTGGTTTGTGTACGATTTGATGATGATTGTCTATAATACGGAAATTCTCATCAACGATTATTTTTAGGAGTTGGGAATAAAACCAGCGCTCATAAATCAGAAGTAATTACCTCTTTGCTTTACGTCATTTCAGCTTATGAAGTTATTTTACTGGTTTCCTCTATTTTCGAATGAAAAGGAAATTAATAAAACTAAGTTTTAAAAAATAGATAAATTTATCAAATGTGAGAACCGTGTTTGATAAATACTTTCATTTTAAATGCACATCATTAAAAAGTAATTCCATTTATTTATTTATGAGTCCATATGAAGCGCTGAAAACTTTTAATTAAATTTTTAAAAATTTAATAGGACATGCTTAATTAATCACAATAGGCTATATGTGGTATGTTGTACAATTTAAAATGAACAGGATTAAATTAAATATCAATGGGGAAAAAAGAAGAAGAAAAAGCTTATCTTATTAGGTAATGAAGAATACAAGTTTTATCTAATTAAAACAAATAAGTTGAAAAACTTAATCGATTGTGAGAAGACATTGGCAAATTCAGAAGTGTGAAACGAGAACGGCCACTATACACACTGTAATGTCCGAAGAGAAAATACAAGTAGTCAAGTAAATACTGAATAGATAAAAAAGAGAGGGTGTTCACGTGACATAGTTGCTGATGTATTGGACTATGATATCATTACAAGCAAGTTCGAATTCCAGTCGCTTAATCACGTTCATTTTCAGACTAATACCCTTTGGGATAAGAATAGCCTCCCTTATCTCTCCATCAATTGGTTAAATAGTTCCGCTGACGTTCTTCCCCACGGATGGCTTTGGTATTGAATAATTTTTGAAGGTTGACACGCGATTAAAAATAAAAAAAAAAATCAAACAAGATCACCGGAAGTCGGATTATTGGAAGCAGGTTAGTTGAATATTATATTTAGTGGTGTAAATCATATGTGTCTGACAAATATTTCGTTTCTGTTAATAATTTCAGTTTATATATATATTTCAGAGTCATGCCGGGGTTACTGTCGGAGCCGATATGATGCAGAAATAACCCGAAATCGGCAATGAAGACAGCGCATCACTGAAGACCTCCCTGATGCATCTAAGATGTATGATTAAAATATATATATATATATATATATATATATATATATATATATTTCAAAATATTTTATATATATATATATATATATATATATATATATATATATATATATGAGGTGCATTTAATAAGTTTCCAGACATTTTTGTACAGGCATTTACAATTGTCGTAGACACTTGAAAATTCAGTATGTTATTGCTATACATCTTATGAGATTACAGACCAATTTTTATGATTTCAGGTCGAAATAAACAGCTACTAAAGCCCGATTGTCACAGCTGGTGAATTTCAAAAATGCAATCTGGATGTGAGGACACTTTAGAAGAACGATATGCAATAAAATTCTGTTTTAAACTTGGACAAAATGCTACACAAACGTATGGAATGCTTCAAACTGCTTTTCGACCATCTTGCATGAAGCGAGCATCAGTTTTTGACTGGCATAAGAGATTCAAGGAAGGCAGGGGGTCTGTGAGGGATGATGGGAGGTGTGGGAGAAGTAAGGAAGTCAATACACCAGAGTTGATTGGCCAAAGGGTAAGGGTTACTATGTTGATGTTTTATGGGATTATAGGAAGAGATTGCCTCGGGAGAGGCCAGCTCTCTTCAAATCGGGTCAGTAGCATTTCCAGCAGAACAATGCACCAGTCCACAACTCCATCCTTCTCACAGACTATTTGACCAGGATGGGCATCAAGACAGTTCTTCAGCCTCCCTATAGTCCAGACGTTGGTCCCTGTGACTTTTGGTTATTCCTTAAGCTCAGAGGCTGTCGTTATGAGATAATTGAGGAGATTAAAGAGGCTGTGACGAAAGTCATTGACACAGTCACGCAAGAGGACTTCCATGAGGCCTTCCAGAAGTTGTTGGAACAGTACAAGTACATTGCAGCTGGAGGAGATTACTTCGAACGCAACTAGATTTTCATGTGTGAACTATCAATAAAAGTACCCATAGGGAAAAAGTCTGGAAACTTATTTAATGATCCTCATATATATATATATATATATCCCAACAGTGAAGATTTAAAATATTTGTGTTTGAACAACAAACAAAATAGACTTGGACGCGACAAAATAGTGACAAGATAAACAACCGCGAGACAAAGACCGAGTGACCCGACTGAAGACCGATGCAAGGTGATGGGTGCTAGGTGATGAGCTAGAAGGGGCTATTTAACATAGGATCAATAAGTATTTCAACAGTTTCTCTCCTATGCGAGAATGATAGCGAGAAACTGACACTCACAATGTACCATTGACAATGTGTGTGTCCAATCCAAACTTATATATATATATATATATATATATATATATATATATATATACTAAACATTATCTGTCTATCTATCAATCTATTTATCAGTGCTGTTGGCATACCATATCTATTGATTTAATGAAAAATGTTTTCTGATCAAAGTGCTTTCAGAGTAAGTCTCTAAGACGTATTAATTAACGTGCAGGACTATGACTTCGTACTGTGTGAGTAATATTCCGGCTGTTGAGCGAAAAACAACCGGGATATTACCTTCATTTCCTGAATAAGACGCTTGATAATGGTATTAGTTCCATTATTTCTCCAGTTTTGTATCAATAGTAGCACTCTTCGACGTATAGGGATTTTTCATTAAGTAAACTACGAATGTTGATTTGCCATTAAAACAAAAGAAAAATAGAAAAAAAGAAAGAAAAAAATGCTTTTAATTGATATATATATATATATATATATATATATATATATATCTAACGTATTATGGGAGTGTTGGTCGTCAGTAAATCACTATGTGGTTATATGTCGAACCAAGTGCAATATAATATGGAGAGTGCTCATTATCTATGACAGAGCTATTATAATAATAATGATAATCGATAAATATATATATATATGTTAGGTGGCAAAAGCTGCTTGGTAGCGCCGGGGGTGGCAGTACCGCCTTGAGCTACCGAAACTGTGTTATCACCCCTGGATGGCGGCTGATGAGGATATGGTATAGCACGTGCTTTCACACGTTGTATGATGAAAAATATAAAAATATATATATATATATATATAATCCATGAAAATATTGTTCTGCAACCGAAGGTTTCTTGAAGTTTATAACAACATTCATCAGGCAGTTAAGAAGATGGAATCTTCTTGGATTAGATATATATATATATATATATATAATATATATTTATTTATTATCATTGATACATATATATATATATATATATATATATAAGGCAGATATGTTTATATATATCTCAGTCTGTGATGTAGCAACTGGTTAAAGTGTTTTCGTTAGGTTTAGTTGGAGTCCGTAAAAGTAACATTCCTATTTCCCATCAATTTTCTTCACCTTTACACACACCCATATATATATATATATATATAGAGAGAGAGATAAATAGTAGCGAAATCATCGGTAACAAGCGGGAAACTATTTTAAAAGAATAAAACACCGAGGACCCTTTAATAATTCTTAAGTGAGTAGCAAGAAGATTAAGGCATTTTTTGCTGGGTATATCTGGTGGAGAGAGCTTAACACTCAGCAATATAAGGTACGTATCAAGGGTACAGTGGAGCGATCCAGGGAAAGAAGTAGCGCCCTCTCCTACACCTTAGCTATTGTAAACGGAACCTTCTGGTCGTCCTCGACTATCGTCGCCAACTTTACTACTAAATATATATTGGTAAATACAATTCCATGCGAAGGCATAGGGGGTACAAATGTTTGATGCTAGAAGCATTAAGAAATAGGGGTGGAGTTTATCTGTAGGTCAACCCATCCTGATCGCGTCCTTGGTAAGTCGTCATTATAAATTTATTTCGGCGGAGAATATTACTATACGCTCTGTCTCGTCAGATGACTTTCTACATGCTTTTCTCGAAGTTGCAGAACAGCAAATGTGGAATTACTGTTCGTATTCAGAAAATTAAATAAAAGGATAATGATAAGAAATAAAAAGTAAAAATAAAAATAAGACTAAAAAGGGAAATAAAAATACAAATTATTCAAATTCACTGGCGAGGGATGAGGAGGTTAAAATGTTAGGTGCTAGAAGCATTAAGAAACAGGAGTAGAGTTTATCTATAGGTCAACCCATCCTAATTTGTGCCCTTGTAGGGAGGTTCTGTAGCAGGTGTGATTTACCAAACAGACAAAGATCGTATCACTAATGGCTATTACATATATATTTTACATTTATTCCTGATATGTCTGTTAATTATCCCAGCTGTTGTCATCCTAGATATTCCTCTTACTTTAATTAGGACCAAGATAGTTAAACAAGATAAAGGCTAAGAATTTTTTCATAGTTGTCAAGTGATTTTAATTGACCCTAAAAATGGTCAAAGGGAATTAACTATTCTAGAGTCAAAAGCCTTAATTTTGGGATTAATATCCTACGTTCATCTGATCCTTATCTATCGTTACCTTTCCTCACCGAGGTGATATCCACTATTGAATTGATTGCTATTAGTTTCTAATAAATCTTTATCATTGCCCTAGCGATTGCATAGGGATTGGTGTTTCAGTGGCTCTCAGTCAGGATAATTTGAATTTTCCTCTATGTCTACATTTAAACACGTTCTCATTTCTCTCGTTCAACAGTAGTTTTCGATTTTTGAAATTAATAAGACTAATTTTCTCGTCTAAACATAAGTTACATCTATCGTTGAAGCTATTCGCGGTGGATGAGGACCTTATTATCTTCTATTTAATTTGTGGAGATAGCCCCTGATTTTTAAGGCCCAAAAATATTTTGATAGAGCAGTCTGGTTTTTAAGTTTTGGATTGGAAAGAAATGCCTATGATTATACCACCTTTGCTTCCAATTTCCAGAGGAGGGAAGCAAATTGCACTATATATATATATATATATATATATACATATATATATATATATATATATATGTGTGTGTGTGTTCGGTCACGTATTATTATGATTGTAATTTCTCACATTCATCTCTATTTCCTTAAGTTGATGTTCAATATTTCTTCCCTCTTCAATTTCCTGTTCTACGAACGCAAATTTTCCCCCGAAAGAATCCTGCAATACTGAAAAGAAATTCTTTTCCTTTCTTTTATTAGACAGCTGTGTTATTTTCGTCGGTTTGGACTCTTCAAGAATGTTCCCTATTCCGATTTGACGCAACGATTTTTGAAGATTCCTTTTTCTTTGACAAACGATGGCTGCTCGTGATTTCGCCGTGTCACACCATACATTTTACGCCCAAAAAATTTATTCTGCCCACCCTAATTGTACTTATCCCCAGGAAAGACAAAATGAATAAGCAAATAAATAAGAGAAAACACAGCTGAGGCCATTATGTCTACATAGAAAACATTCTTTGCCACAATTCCCGTCATAAAGGTTTATCATCGTAAATCGAGAATGTTGTTCGAATAAATTATTCATATACTTTGTCTCATCTAAGGAACGCCTGTTTCGCAATAAATTGAATTATGAAGGAGAAATAATCTCGAGTAAATAAAAAAATAAAAATAAAATAAAAATATCAGTTTCAAATCCATCTTGATCAGTAAATATAATTTAAGAAATGTCCACACGTCCGTAAAACTAAGGCTCTGCCATTTTTTATCCGATTTTAACCAGGGAGCGTTCGTTTTATAACCGAAAAGGTTTTAAACCATATTAAGGAATACAACTTAAATTGGTTTTTGGTGAACATGATCATATTTATTTTCTACAGGCATGAGATGGGTTGATATAGATAAGGTATTGGTCACCTTTTTAGACATATTTTTTTCATCAGACGAACTTCAAAAACTAAATAAATTAAAACAAATGTAACTGAATATATCTAAAATATTTCCACTTTAGATCACCATACATTACGAACATCTGCCTCAGAACTGGAGAAACATTAATTCTTTTATCTCTCTATACAGTTAAAATATATTTTTTACAAAAAAAGGAACACCCCGTAAGCTGGGACTGTAGAATACACCGACTGCATCTTCGCAGATCAGTAAGAATCCTCGATCGAGTGTTTTGGATATGACTCTAAACAATCTGAGGGTGAGGCTCCAGTAATGCTGAAGCTTTGGGGAATGCAGAGTACCTCTTTATTTCCATTGTTCCTGAGTTCTATAACCACAGCCGACTGAGAAAGGGTCGCATAGGGCCTGCAGGTTGGGGTTGACTTATTCTTGACTTAAAGTTATTAAATTTTCTATGCCTTATTATATAAAATCGGGTGTAATGCATATCTATGATATGTTTTTCCCGAACACCAACGCAAAACAAGTTCAGATTTGCAGCAGAATACAACTGGTTTGATAAAATGTAATATAATGGCCGATGGATTTCGTTTTATGCCTTTGGGTTTAGTTGGGCTGAGAACCTTTCGGCTCAGTGCATGGGTTACTTAGGTGCGACATTAACGCAGGTGTTCACGCGCGCAGGCGGAGCAGACGTGTCACTCAGATATGTCACAATAGCCCAGGTGGGAAACGGGGCTAGAGAGTGCGGGTGACGTCACGCACCGGAAAGGCGCGGAGGATTTTGTTGATTTTGAAAAAGTCAGTTAGTTGAGTTGAGAACTGGACACCGAACGAGAAGGGTCGACTTTCGGGGCTCGCTGAGGCCTGATGAATTTGTGCGCTACGGGCGCCGCACGAGATGTGGGGGGGGGGCAGATGAAAAAGCCAGAATAGAAAGAATGCGCATCTTGCTCCTTATGTCGAAGAATCTTTAAACTCAAAGGTAATAAAAAGTTTCGTACCTGAACTAAGAAGTCGTAAGTGTTTTTCGTGTTTCGGAATTCCTATGTTCTATGTATATACGTTATGAACGTTCTATGTATGTTTCCCGTATTCATTTATGGGTATTTTACAAAAAGAGTTTTCCTTCTCTTATACTGGTTACCGATTAAAGATCTTTATCTGTCCAATCCATAGCTGTTTTCCTTCTTTTAGATAAAAATCAACGTCTTCCCTACTCAGATTGGGGGATTGTATATTTAGCTACATATTTCCGTAAAGAATATTAGCGCTGTGTAAAATGCTAACTGCCGCGCCCAAGATTCGAACTTGATTTACCGTGTTCATTTCCAACAAAAATAACCTTTACGTGAGGAACGCCTCCTTTTTAAAACTTCCTATTACCAGTTTACGCGTCTTGTAAAATAATTTCCAGTACCATTTATAGTAAGATATTTTGCAATTCCTCTGTATCAATAATTGATAAGATTTTGTCTGTCGGTCCTCGGTACACGCCAAAATGTCGTCTTATACTGATACCAAAATTAATATGAATAATATTTTTTTCCAGAGGAGGTGATTAATGTATTTTTATTCCTAGACAAAGAAGCTCCCGTTATGAGGTAGTCTTTTGAAATAGCCAATAATCAGTTGCTGTAGGTACTACAGAATTTAAATTGTCTAATTCATAAAGAAAAGGGGGAATAATTGTTCCCCTTCATCATATAATTATTCTGACTTAAGTGAACATGTATAATTACGTTAGAAAGTATTATTCAAACTGTATCAATAAAAGAGCTAGTTTGGAGTAAAACCGAGGCAAATAAGAAAAAAACAAACATCTTCAGTTCAGTAAATCTCTTGAGTGTTACACATTGTCAAACATAGGAAATCTTCAAATAATGACAAAAAATATTCTCAAAATTACCTTATCCAATGAATAAGTAAACCTTAAATAATTTTCAAAAAATCTAATCATACCGTAATTTTACATGGATTTCATTTCTTTTTACCGTACAGTTTGAAGAACAGTATCTAGAGCAGATATTATTAAGTATTACTTAATACCAAACTCTACATCATTGAAACTAACCAAAACTAAATTGAACGAATGCAAACAACAAAATAATTCTATGAATATAGTGTTAAAAATATATCTTATTAATTTTTGTACAGGAATTTACCTTTATATTATATTTATAAAAATCAAAACCAAATTTATTTATTATAGTATATAATAGCTCAATCACAGGTATTGAATACTCCGACAATTATACTGCATTTGGTCTATCACAAACCCAGCAAGTGAACTAGTGCCAACAATATACTGTTGTAATATATATATATATATATATATATGTATCATCATCATCATCATCATGTCGTGCCGCTTCCACGGATATCCCTGACCCTCTCTAGCCATTTCACCCTATCGTTCATCGCCTCTGGCAGGTCTTCAGGACTACATCCCGTATCTAACATAGCTGCAGTACGTATGTTCAAGATGGTCGTCCTGATTTTGCTAGGCCATATTGAGCTCGTCCTTACTTCTCCAGTAGTGTCCTGCGTGTCTGGTTCGTCTAACTTGGATAGTTTTCGTGATGGGAGGCGGGTGGCCGTGTAGTTGGTGCCTTGTGGGGTGTTGCCACCAGGAATTGTCCAATATTTCTCGCAACATTTTTGTATAATTGCCGCCTCGCTTCTTCTCCAGCCGTTTTGTTAGCGTCCAAGTGGTGCATCCATGCAGCAGTATCGACACGACCGCTGCTTGGAAGAAATTGCGGTTCATTTTATCGGTCAGGACGTAAACTTCAATGATTGAAATCTTGTCTGAAAGAATGTGCAGTTTTAAACAATCAATTTAGACGTAAAAAAAACCTGAGTTAAAATTTTAGTTAATCTCAATAGTATTTTTAAAGGTATTGAATTTATTTCATGTATTTAAAAAAATGACGTCTGAAATTATCTAGCAAAACCGAATAATGACATTCATACCGGACATTAGCATAATGGTGAGATTGTTCGCCAAATGCCCCGGGAGACCTGAGTTCGATTTCAGGTTGAATCATACCAAAGACTCAAAAATGGTACTTGATGCCTACTTGATTAAAACTCAGCATTATGAGATACGGATCAAGGGTAAAGTTGAGCAATCCAGGGAAAGGAGTAGCGCCTCCTCTATATCTTGGTGTACTAGGCATCGAAAAGGGAGCCTTCGGGTTACCTTCGATTACGATCGCCAACTTTACTTCAACAAAAAAGGTAATAAAATTATCCAGAGAACAAAAAACTAACTTATATGATAATTTTTGAAACTTTTACATTTTGATATAGTGACCCAACTTCTAAATAACTGTCAATAATCTATTAACAATTGATTTTATTTATTTTTTAATCAAGCAGATTTATTTTCCGACTTTTTAGTCTTAAATTTAATCCCATAGTTCTTTTAGGTTGATATATTATTTACCGTTTCCACATAATTTTTTGTTCACAATTGACCAGAGATTCAGATTATAACTTGATGAAGGCCATTCCATTATCTTCTTGTAAATCTTTTATGCTCAAAGAATTTACTGGTAAGCTTTGATACACATCATGGATATTGTCATGCAGAAGTGTCCACACTGATACTTGTACCATGTTATGAAAGTCTTGTCTATAAAATCGCAATAGTTAGCGCTATTCAGGTTATCGTCTTCACTAACTTTGAATCGTCCAATTATTGTTCGGTCAACGATTCAAGCTGATGATATCATCACACTACCGTTTTTTTTAGCGAGAAGCACATTTGAATTCGAGAAAAAACATCCATTAATCTATCCATCAAGTCCATCAAATATCACTCGAGATTCGTCCATGAAAAACACTTTAGAAAAGTCAATTTTTATGTATTTATTGGCCCAATTATTACGCTTCAAATTATTTGTTTTGGTTAAAGGGGGTAGCTAAGGAAACGTTTTACAGATCCCTATTCACAAAGTATTCTACACGTGTTGTCCCCGACTCCATCAGTTCAGGCCTTTTCAAAGATCCGAGCACTGATCAAAAGTGCTTGTTTCAGTATAACTCTCTTTAATTTACGTTCATCTCGAGGAAGCAAGATCTTAAAGCCTTTTCCTTTGCTTTGAATTCTCGACATAATTATATTTTCAATAGGATTCTTTATCGTCAATGATCTCTGCAAAGCTGCTTCGATATCTCCAAAGTGGACATTTCCGTACTCAATAAATTTGTTATTTTCCGCTGTTCTTATCTTGCTATATCCTTCCCTTTTCCCATGTTTGAACATATGTTATCGATAAAGAGAAAAATATTTTTTATTATACCTTCAAGGACTTGGGCAAATATTATTTTAATCTGCATATTATCTTCAGTCGGTATATGTTTATAAAATCCAAGTATCTCAAAAGCGAACCATTCAAAAATAGCAGAAATTGAGCTAAATATTTTAATAATGATGAGATTGGATGAGTTTAAATTTGTTAAATATTAGTTTAGATGTCTTTCAGTTATTGAAGTTTATTTGGTTTGCACAATAACTGTATTAAACAGATATATATATATATATATATATATATATATATATATATATATATATATTAAACAGGTTATATATATATATATATATATATATATAACGGAAGTGGGCTTAGTGAAGAGGTAAATCCTCACCCCTCTTCGACTTCCTCCCACCTCTTCGACTCCCTCATACTATCTTCTCCCACTACCATGTGTCTATTCAATTTTTTTTATCCAAAATTATCTGAAGAAGTCCTGTTACTTTTTTCGTGTTTTTGAAAACCTCAAAAATGCGTAACAGGATTGAAATAAATTTATAATCCTATGTGACCGGTTTCGTTGATTTTCTTAAAGAATTTATTGCTCTGTATTATTGGTACATTGAGCTCTTTACCAGGAAAATTTTAAATATTCATGCTTGAATAACTTCTTGTCCTGATGGAATTACTCCCAACTCCGGTTTAACTGGACCAAATATATATATATATATATATATATATATATATATATATATATATATATATATATTTACCAATGTATATAGAGATATATATCCATATATATTAACATTTATATATGTAAAGTAAAACTATATATATATGTATATTTAGGCCGCATTTCTTCATTGATACATATTTGATAGAATATTATAGACATTTTTTTATTAATCCTTTCGAATTGCCGTATTGTTCTTATGATATTAGGCGGGAATGGACAAACGCTTATTCTTACAAAGTCGTAAATTGTTTCTTTGTTTAATAGCATATCAACCTTTGTATGTTATTTAATGCCAAAGCTATTCTCCAAGAAGAACAGTAGTGGTACCATTTAAACCATAGCTTGGAGGATAAGGGGGTTCATACCTTTCCCAAGGGTATTGGCCCGAAAGTGAACGGAATAGAGCGACTGGCGTACGAACTCGCTTACAACGATTCCTCAGTCCATTGCTTTTACCATTACACCATGAGGACATCCCCCAGAGAGTAGTAAAGTACATACAAAAGTTACACAACTTTGTTATAATTCCTCCCCTGATGATGACCCAAAGTTGGGCAGAAAGTACTTGGGAAATAACTAATTATTGAAGATATATCAATCAATTCCCGCCGAATATCATAAGATCAACACGGCAATTCGAAAGGATTAACAAAAAATATATAGACAAAAAATGCATATTATGTACAATCAAATATATATATATATATATATATATATATACAAATTAAACAGGTTATATATATATATATATATATATATATATAGTGTAGAAATTATATATTATATATATAATAAACAGGATATATATATATATATATATATATATATATATATATATATATACATTTACCTATCTATATATACATATATATCCATTTATATTAACAATTATAAAGTAGAACTTATATATATATATATATATATATATATATATATATATATATATATATGTATACATATATACATGCATATTTATGATAGAAATTATACACACACACACACACACACACACACACACACACACACACACACATATATATATATATATAGATATTAAAGAGGTTACATAGCCTATGTATTTATATATATACATATATATTAACAATTATTCATGTAAAGCAAAACTATTAATACAAATATATATATATGGTAGAAATTATATATATATATATATATATATATATATATATATATATATATATATATATATATATATATGTATATATATTGGTGAGTACCAGTCACAAAATTCATTCGACCCTTTGTCTTGGGTATTCTTACACACACACACACACACACACACACACACATATATATATATATATATATATATATATATATATATATATATATATATATATATAGTGAGAGAGATAGAAAGAAAGAGAGAGACAAATAAAGAAAGAAAAAAAGAAAGAATGAAAAAAAGCGAGCATAATTAGACTGATGTTAGTAACATTAAGGGCACACATTCAGGTGTAAGGAATTGATTTATCGTCATACTCATCAGTTGTATTTTTGAATCTTGATCTGCTTCTAGGCAAGTAAATGTACAATAGTATTTACCCTGTAAAAAGGAATAAATCTTGCTAATGTATGTACAAACATTTATAATATGTATATTCCTTGGCCTTAGTTATTAAACAGCCGCAGGCAGGAAAATCTGTTAAGAAATCTTTTGTTTTCGTCATCACAAGACAAAGGATTTTAAAATGGAAGCATTAAACACGATCCATTAATATTGAAGGGTTTTATGTTGGGTCTTAAGAAGACCCTACCAAAGGCTAATATTTTAATGTACGAAAGCTTAAATCGAAAAAATCGTATTTTATTTTTCGTTGACGAAAAACACAATTCGTGGAATTATTTTGGAATTTTTTCCTATCTTTTAACTTGTTTTATAAGCTTTGCTTAGTTTAGTGAGGAACGTTGACTTTGACATCATAGTAAACGAGATCGATCTTCACTCATGCTGTTATGTTCAAATTTGGACAAATACTCTTTGGAAAGGCATGAACTCCATTATCCCTTCCTATACAGGTTACATGATAACTCTGCCGTTATACCAGAATGGTTTTAACGAATAATTGGCATTAAGACTTACTAGATATTTGAGGCAAAAATTGGAAAAGTTATTTTTGTAAATTATACAAGATAGAATTGATCGTGCAAGGGAAATAGGAATAAAACTCTATTCACAAACCAATATCCAGTAATACACAGCATGTAAATAATACAATATTGTCTAAATATACTTCTATTATAAGTCATTTGCACATTTTTTACGGTTAAATAGACCATCATCCTCATCTAACGTAAAAAAATTTGATATGCCATTCAACAAAAGAAACCTATTTTGGAGCAGAGTCAATTGTTACAAAGGTCACATAAATTTAGCAAATTGTACGTAATGAGTTTTTTTAGAGAATGTTTCTTAATACTCTTGTAGAGGAGTCTCCTGGGTACTGTGATAAAAGGTTAATGTTGAAATGAATTATTGATAAAAAACAAACAAAACGAATTAAGAGGAGGATGAATTGAATAAAAGTTGTATTTTTATGTATTATTTTTGGCTGTAAGCAATAAACCACAAAACATGTTTTGTTTGTGTGTTCATTTTTTTTTTATGTGTGTAGTGTACGTAAATGATTTTAGTAATCTTTTTTATTGGTTAGGTTCATATCAGTTCTGAGTCTATCAAAACAATTGATTACCATTGTGAAATTCGGGACTAATATTTTTTTGTTTTAGAGGTTTCAGTATCAAAGATCTGTCTTCTTCAACTAATTGGCGAATACTGACTTAGTCGCTGGATAACTGTTATCAGACCTACGAGATTTTGCCGGCTAACAATTGAAAAGTTATTTTGAAAAACTCTGAAACACAGGATTGATCGGGCAACCGTAGAGAGGATCAGACGCTAATCACAGACTTATCTTTTGGAATACACATCATATAGATAATGCATGATTATATAAATATAATTCTGTGCGAAATCATCAGCCAGAATTTTACAGTTTTTTACACACTGGTCATCATTCTAACCAAGGCCTGCTAACACCATTGACTCATTTTATTGTCTCTCACTGTCCTTCTCTATCCGCCATCACACTTGTTAGGCTCTCTAAATAATTTGCCCAGTCTACTGGGGCTGTAAAATACATCGACTTCATCTCTGCAGAGAATAAGACTTCCACAACAAGTACACATTTATTGCCATCACTCCCAGGTCCACTCTGACCTGGGATAGAAGCACCTGATTGGGTCCTATCTAATAGAACTGTTTGAGGGGATTTCCTCGTGGTGTAATGGTTAAAGCGATGGATTGCGGAATCGTAGTAAGCGATTTCGTACTCCAGTCGCGCTATTACGTTCACTACCGGGCAAATACCATTGGGAAAGGTATGCACCCCCTTATCTTCTCAGCTATGGGTTAAATAGTACTGCTCTTCTAGGAGAATGGCTTTGGCATTAAATAACCTACAAAGGTTGATATACTATTAAACAAAGAAAGCAAACCAAACCAAGAACTGTTTGACATTTAAACTGTGTATTTATGGTAAACTGAATGGTTTGAAATAAAACTGTTTATACATTTAACTGTGTGCAACCAAAAATGTGTGTATGTGCTATGCTGAATTGTTTGATATAGAACTTTTTGATCATTTAACATTGTGTAAAAAAATGACTGATGTTTATTTGAAATGTTGATGATGCGTAGCAATACTTGGAACTATTTAACTTTGTTAATATGCTAACCTGAATTGTTTGAAATAGAACTTTTTGATCATTTAACATTGTGTATAATCAAATGATTGATGCTTTATTGAATTCTTTGCGATACAATTTGAAATTTTAAACTGTGTGCAAACAAATGACTAATATTATACAGAATTATTCGTGTTAGATAGAAATAAGTGGAACCATTTTATCGTGTGAAAAAATGAGTTCAAGCTCATTTAAAAATAGTATCTTCAAAATGTGTTTAGAATTCATATATTTAATATATATGTATGAAGAGGATTGGACATTAAATATCCTACAATAGTTGATATGCCTTAAAACCAAATCAAGCCAAACTCTTGATGGAAGATAATGTCTTTATAGAGCTGGTGAATGTAATTTTTTGACGATCAACACTGGTGTTTCCATGGGTATTATTCCATTGAAAATGTTCTTCATGTGTTCATCCCTACTTCCTCTACAGTGTCATGCTCTCTTTTTTCGCAACGTTCGAGAGATTGGAGGTTAATGGCTGGACAACTGATGGTTTTGCTCCTAGGGTTTGTTAAAAACAGATCCTTCTGTAGTTTATTCTCAGAGCATATCATCAGAATGCAAGTGGTGTAACTACACAGTTGTACTCTCACAGCTATATCTCAGAAGGATTCACGTCTCATTTTATCAGTGTGATCTGATTCATATTCTCGATTACCTGTCAATAACAGTCCACGCTATATATATGTATATGTTGACATCGATTTCTGTAGATATGATATTGCTACCAAGGTATATGAATTAGCCTATTTATTTCCGAGGCTTTTCATTTTAATAAGTTGATGACACCATATTATGATATTATTATAGGGTGTGGGTTCATGTGTATGTATGTTTTACTCGGTTGACATAAAGGTTTCCAATATTTTGAGGATAGGAACCACAATTTATCTGCTTCAGATGTTGTAGACAAGATTGTGAAGTTGAGGAAACATTATAACCCGTAAGATGTTGAGTTCGTTTGATACCTTCCGAGTGCTGTGTGCCGAATTTGATACAATGACTTGAAGCGCGGCCTCGGAATCGACCGTTTTACATCTTCCTGACCTTGTCTAATGTCCTGAATAAAATGGCTTGAAGCATCTGGTTTGCTTTGGCTTCTTTATTTAATGGCATATCAAACTTTGTAGTTCTTTTAATGCCAAATCTATTCTCCTAGAAGAACAGTATTGGTACTATTTAAACCATAGCTGGGAGGATAAGGGGGTTCATACCATTCCCAAGGGTATTTGCCCGAAAGTGAACGTAATAGCGCGACTGGAGTACGAATTCGCGTACTACGATTCCGCTGGCCATCGCTTTTACCATTACACAACGAGGACACCCCAAAGCATACTGTGATCACCTATGTACAACAAATTCATTTTCTTTGCTTCTGCTGCCACTAAACGAAAGTTTTTTTATAATGATTGTTTTATTTGTTGGTTTTTTTTGTATTGTGTTTTTTTGTTCTATATTGGGCCTCAAGATGTAAGTGGAGGAAGAGTTGAAGGAGGATAGTAAGGAACAGATTCATGAGTGAAAAGTATCAAAAATAGGATAATGAGGAATGTTATTTATATGACCTTTGGTAGGCCGGTTCAGTTCATGGATTTCAACGACAGAATGCGCTCGTTGTTACGTAATATATATAAAAATATATATTTATTTTCTCGACGGACGCTTGTGTGAAGTAGGAGCAATCAGGAGAGGTATTCGAATCGTTTGTCTATGAGGCCTGGACACTTCGGTGTAAGTTAGACGATGGCCTAGAAAGCGCACACGCGGTAACGACGGGACCAGCTTGAGTGCACAGCGGAATTTCCCTGCCTTCCGTTCAAAATCATCGACCTTATATCACCATCAAACTGCCACGCAGAGATATGGATACGCCTCTTCGCCCATGCAATGTCCTCCCATCAATCGCCAACGGAACATATATATTCCGCCCTTTTTGGAGTGACTGGTTTGATCATCATCGAACCCATACTCGGAGATATGAACACGTCTCTTCGCCCACGCAATCTTCTCTCATAACTAGCCAACGGAACATGCGACCTTTGCTCTTTTTTCTGAGTAACAGGTGTTGATCATCATCGGGCGGAAATAACTGTCATACAGTTCACAGGTCACCTTCTTCCGGTGCATCACTTTGTGACTGCACCGTGGAATTTTTACCTCGTTCCATATTGCCAGCCAAGCTGTATTTTACACTCGTGTCTTAAGGTAAACAAAAAGACAGAGGAAATGCACAGTGAATTGAGTGATTAGAATGCCGTAAGGAAGAGTAACCACAAATTACGTGGGCGTCCGAAAAATATATATAACGACGGAAGTTTTCAACCCTGGAAACTGGACTGAGAGCAGAGCAGAGCAGAAAGAGAAGCTAGATATCAAGCCGTTCAGGGAGTTGGCCTGGCAGTGGTGGTGGTGGTGTGGGGGGGAGCAGACGGCCCTGAGTTGAGAGGCAGAGAAAAGTCTAAATATTCAAGACTTGTCAATGATGAAAGAGAATATGGTCCCAGAAAAAAATAGGAGAACCTAGCAGACGCTTCAGTTATGAATTGACCTTTACCAACCTCGTGGAGGCACAACAAAGGAATTAGTCTCTCTGAAGATATCGTTGACGTGTATCGTGAAGGCAGAAGGAAGAGGAAAGTCTTTCTGAAGATATTATTGGCTTCTATTGTGAAGGCAGAACGAGGAAGTACGATTCTTTGAAGATATCATTGAACTCTATCGTGTAGGCAGAACGAAGAAGTAAGGCGCTCTGAAGATATATCTTAAACTGATATAAATCTGAGAAGTTCCGTGTCTTTCCTGACGCTCTCTTTTCGCAACTATTTCGCCAACCATTTCGTACCTTTCGTTACAAACAAAAATAGAGACGATATACTGTATATAAAAGTGTAGTTTTTTTCC
Source organism: Sepioteuthis lessoniana (assembly GCA_963585895.1). Classification (NCBI taxonomy): domain Eukaryota; kingdom Metazoa; phylum Mollusca; class Cephalopoda; order Myopsida; family Loliginidae; genus Sepioteuthis; species Sepioteuthis lessoniana. The sequence continues at coordinate 138,562 of CAUZXS010006389.1, forward strand.
CTCTTTCTGCTTGAATATAAAACAAAAAAAGTCATATGAATGACTTTCAAATCACACGCTGATTGATGCACTGTGCACCATATTAGCACATCAACCACTGTGGGTACCAAACTGAATACTATGGTCTCTCTCTCTCTCTATATATATATATATATATACTAAGCAATCACATAGCAAAATGTTGAACAGCTTTTAACTCACTTTTGTACAGAGAGAGAGAGAGATAGATAGATAGATAGATTGAGAGAGAGAGACAGAGAGAGAGAGAGAGAGAGTTCTGCAGTGCAGTGGCTAATGGGCTAAACTGAAACACCGTAGGTAGCAAGTTCGAATTCAGTTTCAAGTTAAACAGTATGTGATTAAATTATTATAATTAGGTATACATATATAGTATGTCATTATTATAATTAGGTATACATATATAGTATGTCATCACGTGTGTTTTATTACTAAACCGTAAATGATTGGTTCTCTGTAAATACGCATATGAAGATGTCATCATCACCATGACGTGCCGCTAGTACAGATTTCCCTGACTCTCTCTCGCCACTTGTCTCTATCGTCCATAGCTATAAGCAGGTCTTCCATACAACATCCTCTGTCAGTATGGAGCTGTTGTAGATAATTTCTAGCAGGTCACCCAACCCTCCTGGTTTGTGTGAAGGAGTCCACTGCTGTAGATCTCTTATGAGTTCGTCCTTACTTCTCCAGCAGTGTCCTGCACGTCTTGTTCTTCTAAATATTCATGTGGGAGTCCCCCTTGCGTAGAGAGTTCGAACTCTACTTGCACTATTACGCTCATTTTAGGGCTAATACCTTTCGGAAAAGCATGAACCCTCTTTATGCTTCCATCTATAGGTAAAACAGCATCACTGATGTCATTCAACAAGGAAGCCAAACATATATTCTTTACACACACACACACACACACACACATATATATATACTCACGCACACACAGAAAATAAGGGAAAATTATTAACGTCCTTATCCACCCAAGCTGTTGGTTGAACAGTATCACTGGTGTTCTTCCACAAGAATAGCTTTGGCATTGAATAACCCACGAAATTTGATATGCCATAAACAAAAATTATTAAGATACACATATATCCTTTACACACACTCACACACACACACATATATATATATGTATGTATTTATATACACACATACGCACACACAGAAAGTAAGGGAAAGTTATTAACGTCCTTATCCACCAAAGCTGTTGGTTGAACAGTATCACTGGTGTTCTTCCACAAGAATGGCTTTGGCATTGAATAACCCACGAAATTTGATATGCCATTAAACGAAATCTAAACCAAACATATATTCTTTACACACATACGAATATGTATATTTACACACAGCACACCTGAAAGTTAATCTCCCTATCCCCCAGCTATGGGTGGAATAGCATCAGAACTTATTTTGTTCTTTCTTCTTTTTTAAAGGCAAATCAACCTTCGTAGGTTATTCAATGCCAAATCTTCCCTTGTATGAGGACAGTATTGATACTTACTTAGAATTGGTACTTTTTTACTCATAGCTGGCAGGATTAGGGGTTCATACCCTTGCCAAGGTTATTTCTCCGAAAGTGAACATAAAGGCGCGACTGGAGTTCGAACTCGATTTCTCTGATACCACAGTTCAGTGCTTTAACCATATCCCCACAAGGGCACCTTGAGTATCAAAGCTGTTCTTCAGCAAACATGGTTCTGGCAATAAATTACCATGGAAGGTTGATATGCTATTAAACAAAAGAATCAAACCAACTTTGTGCAGGTCCGCATTTTTCTTTCACTTAATAATGGACAATGCTTTATTTTACAAAATCGATATTGCATAATATAGGAAATAGGATTACTATTGTACATTTTATAGTTCACCTTAAGAAGCATTCTTTTAAAAAGTGCATGAAAGTCCAGTTCTATGGTTTAACGATTTCCATCTCATAAATACATTAAACTTTTAATCCAGAATTTGTAGCAGAGTCTCTAGCCACTGACAGGGCAAAATCACCTGCAACATACCGAAACAGTGTTCATGTATTCTACCATAGTCGTCGGAAACATTCCGGATTAGCCGGAATCAACTAAGAAAGTTCAGTTGGCGACCCATTCCAGACAATTAATCTCAGTGATTCCGGATCTGGCATTTTCCGAAACCAGGGAGGCGAATTTGTTATTTCAAGTCACACACTGCTTTGCTGATCTTCCAGGCATCAGAGGTGATTAGATACTCACAGACATCTTAATTACAAAAACATCTGTGCAATGGAAAGTGTTAAATGTCAAGCAATCAAATTAAAAATGAAAAAAAAAAAAAAGAGCTAATCTTTGTGGATTGAGAAATACGTTATTAATATACTTTTGATTGATTGGTTTGTTTTTAACGGCAGTTCAACGCGTCTTTATAATAATATATTAAAATTGTAATATGTTCTAATGAAATGATATTTATTTGGAGGATAAAATCAATGTATTCTAAGTACACCGAAAATGTATTGTTCTGAAAATAATTTCGCTTTGTTGAGCTTTTCGTTGAGCTTTTTATGAATGAGAGAGAGAGAGAGAGCGAGAGAGAGAGTTAGAGAGAGAGAGAGAGAGAGAGAGAGATGCTAACTTAGGAAATGACACACATGAATTCCTATGGGACATACAAACGGATCACCTAATCTCGGCCAGAAGACCAGACTTTATAATAATCAACAAAAAATAGAGAACTTGCAAAATTGTGGACTTTGCTGCCCCGGCTGACCATAGAATAAAACTGAAGGAAAGTGTAAAGAAGGATAAGCATCACAATCTTGCTAAGGAATTGAAAAAACTATGAAACATGATGGTGACAATTATACCAATGGTGTACCATTCAAACTATAACATTATTGAGAACAGCCAGAATACTGAGAAGAGTCCTGGGGACTTCAGGAGACTTGCTGTCACTAAAACTCCAGTGAAAGACCACCAGCTAAAACTGATGTAAAAAAAAAACTCTCAAGGAGTAAATAATAATAATAATAATAACTAGGAAACAAAAATGGGAAGGAAATCAATTCTACAGGCATTGTAAACGACTAATAAGCAACATCTCACACGACAAAACGTGGACATGGCTAATAAAAAAAAAAACTTTAAGAGAGAAATAGAATCTCTCCTAATGGCAGTACAAAACAATGCCATAAGAACCAATTATATCAAAGCGAGAATAGATAAGACGCAACAAAATAGCAAATGTACGCTATGCGGTGACAGATATGAAACCATCAATCACATAATATGCGAATGCAACAAATTAGCGTAGAAGGAATATAAAACTAGACACGACTGGGTCGGTAAGGTGATCCACTGGGAGATGTGCAAGAAATTGAAATTTGACCATACCAACAAATGGTATACGCACAACCCAGCACCTGTCCAAAAAATAACACACAATACACACGGATCACCTAATCTCGGACAGAAGACCAGACCTAATTATAATCAACAAAAAGAAGAAGAACTTGCAAAATTGTCGACTTTGCTGTCCCGGCTGACCACAGAATAAAGCTGAAAGAATGTGAACAGAAGGATAAGTACCTCTACTTTGCTAGGTAATTAAAAAAAACTATGGAATGCAGTTGACAATTATACCAATTGTAATTTGTGCGTTTGGAACAGTAACTAAAGGATTACAAATGGGACTGGAAGACATGGAAGTTAGAGAATGAGAGGAGACCATCCAAACTACTACATTATTGAGAACGGCCAGAATACACAGAAGAGTCCTGGGGACTGGAGGAGACTTGCTGTCACTCAAACTCCAGTAAAAGACCATCAGGTAACGCTGATGTGAAAAACTCTAATGAGTAAATAGTAATAATAAAAATTCTAGGTCAGACGACCCGACCTAGTAACAGTCAAAAAAAAAAAAAAAAGAAAAAAAGAAAACTTGCAAAATTGTGGACTTTGCAGTCCCGGTTGACCACATAGTAAAATTGAAAGAAAGTGAAAAGAAAGATTAGTACCTCGACCTTGATAGGGAATTAAAAAACTAGAACAGGAAAGTGACGATTGTACCAACCGTTATTAGTGCTCTTCGTACAGTTTCCAAAGGATTGGTACATCGACTTAAGGACTTTGAAATAAAACAGACAAGGCGTTGAAGTATATTATAGAGTCATTTTCGGTGAGTTTGAATATCGTCGTGTGTCCTTGTAGGTGTGTTTAGCATAGGCTTCAGCTATCAAGTCATCCTGCTGCTAAGCCGTGGCTCAGCAGACATGTGACCTTCCCAGCGGCAGCAGCAGCAGTAAGAAGCAGGCGTGTCCAATGGAAATGATAACAGCTTACTTCTTAAGAGGAATTTCTCCTTGGTGTCAGGAAACCCATCTTTGCAGATATACGCCGATTTCACTTCCAGTCAGATGTTTCTTCGCAAACTGCAAAGTTTTTTGAATTTATTTATTAATCTTTTGGTTCTTTTCAATAACCCCTTCCACATACAAACATACACACACACACACACACATATATGTATATATGTATATATATATATATATATATATATGAGATGATTTAGGAGGTGCCTGTGGTAATGGTTATCGTCGTAGGAAATGGACACGACGACACGAGTTCAAATCCTGGACGAGACTGATTGCATTTCACATAGCACTAATACCCTTGGGAAAGGTATGAATCCAATTATTCTCCGTCCAGCTATGGGTAAATAGTAGGGCAGACTATGTTCGTCAGCCTTGGTAAGGCAACTAGAAGGAAAACTTTGAATTCAACCCTGTTAAACTCCGCTTAAAATTGACCTTGTGTCATATCCTGTCCAAGTGGAAGGGTTGGTAAATAAGTATATATATGAGATGAATCAAAAACATTTGGATCAAAAAATAATTTTTCCTTTAGCCAATGGATAGGCTAAATGGTTTAGACATTTGGGTTAATGGTATATCAACTCTCCTGGGTTATTTAATGCTTAGTAATAATTTCTTTAATGTATATATATATATATATATATATATATATATATATATATATATATAGTCAAAGAGAAAGATTAATTTGATTGATGAGCGTGTCAGCATGTATAGGTACAACAAAAAGATAGATGCTGATATGTTAGAGAAACAGAAACGATAAAACTATGTTTGCAAATCACTTGATCAAAAATACAACGGGAAGGTCTAAAATCAACAAGAGGTAAGCATACATTGATAACTACATTTGGGTGTGTGAAATCAGTAATGAAAATGAATGCGCTTATGTTCCAAAATTGTCAAAGTCACAGCTTGTGGAAATACGTTTATTGGTAATACAAATAAAGCCAGAAGATTTATCGTGTGTATCTAGATAGAAAATGCATTGTCCGATGTTTACTCCAAAAAATCTAGAATTTATACCCACAGGAATATCGACTTTCAAACTGCAGAAAAGGCTTCGGGAAATATAACTATAAAATCTTAACAAACAATGCAACGTATTCGGTGACAAAATATCAACGTAACAAACATGAAGTGGAAATCAGAATATGCTTACCAGGTTCGTTTTCAGTTTCTTAGTTTGGTTTAGTTTCTTTGTTTAATGGCGCATCAAACTTCATGGGTTGTTTAATGCCAAATCCATCCTTCTAGAATAACAACAGCAATCCTATTTAACCCATAGCTGGGAGGATAAGGTGGTTCATGCATTTCCCAATGGTATTTGTGCGAAAGTGATCGTATTAGCGCGATTGGGGTTTGAACTCCACACTCCAGCATTTTAACCATTACACCAGGAGAACACCCCTCTCCGTTCCTTTTCGAAACTGGTACTTAACATCTATGTACTGTGATGCGTATAGATGTAGTGTTTTCTCCATTATGTAAATTATGGTTCAATATACAATTGGGATTTACATTATCGAAAGGATTCACGAAGTTATACGAATCGAACAAATTACTTGAGTAATTAAAAAAAAAAAAGTCCGATTTTTTTTTCCTAGACAGCTACACTGCAGTGCGTTTAATTCGTGACCTGAGCAGTTCAAGTCGTATTTAGTTGCATCGCATCAGTTGGTACGCTGACACGTTGTGCCTAGCTTCTGTAGCTGTTTTGTTTGAAAGCTGCAAAAATGAATGTACAACCTATGTTTTACGACTTCGAATTAGGCCATAATACTGCGGACTCAAGCCAAAAGAAAAAAAATATTATGCATTATGTGAAATTGCATTTTATCAAAGTAAAGAGATGGTTCAGTAAATCATTTTCCCGATGATCAGGCAAGTTTAAGTAGGCCTCGAACTGCAGATTCTGGAGATGTGATCAAAGTTAGAGACGCAAATCCAGTGAGTAACACTCAGAGAGTATCAGGCAACTTTGGCATTTTTCAGTCCGGTGTACTTCATCTCCTTTAGATCTTCAGCAAAATCTTCCGAAGTTGATGAATTGTACCTCTAGTTGTTAAAATATTGCGAAACGTGTTTCACTCGTATATGGATATTAAACTTCCAGGGGATTGGCCTTGTGGGTAGAGTGTTCGCCAATGGTCCGGGAGACATGGGTTCAATCCCGTCATACCAAAGACTTTAGAAATGGTACTTGATACCTCACTGCTTAACGCTCAGCGATGTAAGTTATGTATTAAGGTTAAAGTGGAGCAATCGAAGGAAAGGAGTAGCGCCCTCCCCTACTCGTCGGTGTTGTAGCTATTGAAAAGGGAGCCCTCTGGTCGCCCTCGACTATCATATTTACCCAAATCCGCTCGGGCAGGATATGAGATAAGGTCAATTTTTTAAGCGGAGTTTAACAGGTTTGAATTCAGAGTTTTCCTTCTCCTAGACTAGTTGCCTCACCAAAGCTGACGAACCTAGTCTGCCCTACTATTTACCCATAGATGGAGGGAGAATAATTGGATTCATACCTTTCCCAAGGGTATAAGTGCTATGAGAAATGCAATCGGTCTTGTCCAGGATTTGGACTCGTGTTGCCGTGTCCATTTCCTACGACGATAGCCATTACACCACGAGCACCTCCACTATATTCGCCAACTTTACTTACTTGTCGTCCTTGGCACCGTTTTGGGTATATTTCGTAATATTCTATGTGGGGAATTATTTCGGCCGATACTCGAAAACTTTTCATCGAATATTGTGTATAAAATGCCAAACAATACAAACTCGAAATTTTATATTTCACATCTATTTTGCATACGCACGTTTCTCCCCCTCAGACTTCTGACCCATTTGTATATCCACCACTTCAAGTAACCTGAACCCCAGTTGCTCAATCCATTTCAGTACTTGTATTTGTGGGCTAGAAATCAGCATTCGACCCACGAGTCGGCATCAGCACTTTCTTCTACATAACAGTTTAACTATCAGCAATTTGCAATAAATAATCCCATCATCTAATCTCAGAAATATATAGGTGTGATGTTACCCCCTCGGCCCCAGTTACATCAACACCTTCTAACCATTCTACTTCTTTACAGCCGGTGATCAACTAGTGGTTCCGATAGGAGTAACGCACATTTCTTTACCGCTACAAGAATACAATCAAGGGAGTGGGAGGAAAGAGAACAAACGAACAAACGCTTGGGGTTAACTCAAGTGCAGAAGGAGAGTTATGTAACATTGTGCATGTGTAGACTAACGCTAGTATGGACTCTAGCGAAACTTCCACAAAGCTACTGGAATGCCGACTCGATCTTCTTTCACTGGTCTGGACCCTCTCATGCCGACTCGCCTCTCTGCTCCGATATCCGGTGTCGACTGCTTCTCTCCATCGTCCCTCGACAACTCCTTCCTCCAGCTCCCTTTCCCAACTCTCTTCTCGCGTCCTCTTACCACTTCCGGTCACGGCGAGATCTCAAATCCAAAACCCTTTGTCTGGTTTCGCGCCAAAACAGACAAAGGAATCGTCTGCTTGGCGGGCCACGTACATAATGTTACATAGGGATATAAAAAAAACAATACTAAAAAACCGTATGAAAACATTCGGAAATCCTAGTTTAAAACATGGTTGTTCACTGATCGATCTATATTTTATTTATTAACACAATAAATCAAGCAGATATTAGCCCACTTCACCCACACGCCGATGTGGCTAATTTTCGTCCGTGTGAAAGTGCAGAACCACCACTTGCATATTAACGCTCTTTAAATTCCTTTACTAAGGACTTCATTGAATGAATACACCATCACTATAAATGCCTTCATATATCTTCACTGATAGCAATTCAATCCGTTAGTTTGTATTGATAACTAACAAACGTTCTTAATCGATGCTAATATACCTCTAGTGGGGCTAATATATCATTATTGGGTTTAATTGTATAAAGAACTTGAATTAAATCATGTGTAGATTTTATGTTGTATTTGCTAGGCAACTATGGTGAAATAAGTTGTTTTATTGTTTTTGTGAGTTGATAAATTGGTGTAGGTATTTGTGATATAATAGGGCGTAGAGGATGATTAGATTATGTATTTTTATGGTCCCTTAAAGATAGCCGAGTTTATAATCCCCATGCTATTAAGTTCGGCATTATTAGCTGTGATTTGTTTATTAGTTTTTGATTTTAGTTGGTTGGCGAGATTCTTATTTAATTTTTGAGTTTTGTATGGTCATCGAGAATATTTGTAGTTTTGAATGGTAATCTGTTTTATTGAGTACTACAAAATTGTTTGTTTTATCTGCTTTTTTCTGGTGATGTTGGGGTGATTGCGTAATTCTTTAGCAGTAGTTTTTAGTTGATGTGTTAGTAATGTAGGTTGTTTTTTATTGTATCTATTTTTGATGGTTTCAGCCTTAACGAGATCACGGAATTCGGGTCTGATTGAAATTACCTTATTATCCCGGAGTTTTAAAATATTTTGGTATAAAATCTCAATTTCTGTATTTTTGTTGATGCTGGTATATCTTTGGAATAAGACAGTCTCGTGTGTATAACATTAAATGTATCTGATAATAAAAAGGTACCAATCCTTGAGCTTTGGAGAATGTAAAGTAACCCTTCATTTCCATTGCATTTACGTCTTCTTGGACAAATGTAGTACATGATAAGGTTTCATCTATTGGTCTAATAGAGCTGTTTAATCATGTACTATACATGAACAATTTAAATGAGAAAACATTATCATCATCATCATCATCATCATCAACATGTCGTGCCGCCAGCATGGATATCCCTGACCCTCTCTCGCTACTTCTCCCTATCGTTCATCGCCTCTAGCAGGTCTTCAGGGCTACATCCCGTATCCTCACAGAGCTGCAGTATGTATGTTCGAGCTAGACGTCCTATGTGGAGGTCCATAGGAGTACATCACTTATGAGCTCGTCCCTGCTTCTTCAGCAGTGTCCTGCATGTCTGGTTCGTCTAACTTTGATAGTTTTCGTGATGGGAGGTAGGTGGCCGTATAGTTAGTGCTTTGTGGGGTGTTGCCTCCAGGACTTGTTCAATATTGCTCGCAGCATTCTTGTGTAATTACTAGTTTGTTTGTTTTTCTCCAGCCGTTTTGTTAGCGAGAGCTTAGCGGCACGTCAAGGATTCCTTCATCCTTATTACGCTAAGATCCACTCGGTCCCGGATTGGTAGTATTTGTTGATAACACATCTATGAGTTGCATGGAACTGTTTAGTTTTTTGCTTCGGATTCTTATCCGCGATTGGAAACCATAATGCTCAGTACAAATTATTTGTATTTAGTAGGAATACTTGATAAATGGAGTTGCTTATGTCGAATGGCCACGTTAAATGCTTTTAAATGTATGCAGGAAATTGACTCTTGTAATTAACATTGTTCAGTCGAATAATTGATATTTTATTGAATTATTTGTGTTGGATAAGAAGACTTGAAGATTTGGTTTAATTTCTTTGTTTAATGGCATATCAACCATCTTAGGTTATTTAATGCCAAAACCATCCTTCTAGAAGAACAGTACTGGTACTGTTTAACCCAGAGAGGAGAGGATAAGGGGGTTCATATCTTTCCCAATGGTATATGTTCGAAAGTGAACGTAATAGCGCACCTGGAGTTCGAACTTGCTTACTACGATTCCGCAATCCATTGCTTTACCCATTACACCACGAGGACACCACCCAGAAGACATAAACCATTTAACTGTATGCAAAGTAATGAGCTATGGTCATTTAAAAACAATGTTACAAACTAGTTTTTACAAATCGTGTGCGTGTGCGTGTGTGTGTATCCAATCAGAGAAAAAAGTAATTACTTTAAAATGAAGTCCACTAGAAAATTTGTTTTTAAGACATACATTGACTTACTTACTAGCACGAAGACACACACGCACTCAAAGAGAAATATTAGTTGTCAGCTAAAGATTATGCCGTATAAACTCTTATGGATTATCGAAGGGGAAGGAGAGAAATAAAGGAGAAAAACAAACCATTTAAAAACTATATACACGTACATGGGCACGAACACCCGCGTGGACGCACAAATGTACAGAATATACTCTTCTAAAAATAAAAACTGAACATTTAGAGACACAAATTCTGGAATGAAAAGGAAAAAAAAACCTTATCAAAACAGTCGCCACTATATAAACTAAAATGAACGCCAGAACAAACCATTTACTCCCTGACAATGACACAAAACGCCAGAAACACGTGTTGAAAAAAAACAAAACAAATTCTCTTGTGGACCAAATCATACACACTAACACACACACTTATATATATATATATATATATATCGTCGTGCTGCCAGCACGGATATCCCTGACCCTTTCTCGCCACTCATCTCTATCGTTCATTGCTTCTGACAGGTCCTCAAGGCTACATCCCGTATCCTCACAAAGCTGCTGTATGGAGGTTCACGCTGGTCACCCTGCTTTTGCTTGAACATGTGAAGGGGTTCATAGGAGTACATCTCTTATGAGCTCGTCCCTGCTTCTCCAGCAGTGTCCTGCATGTCTGTTTCGTCTAACTCGGATAGTTTTCGTGATGGGAGGTAAGTGGCCGTATAGCTGCTGCTTTGTTTGGTGTTGCCTCCTGGACTTGTTCAAAATTGCTCGCGAGCTTTTTCTCCATCCGTTTAGTCAGCGTCCATGTAGTAAAGTCGGTATATATATACATATATATAAGCAAGATTTGCAATAAATAATCCACAAATGTTGATATACTTTAAGATAAAACGAAACCTGCTGTTATATACAACAGAAATCCTGCTTAATCTGTTTGCGGAAGCACCCAAGACGAAACCGTATTTGTTAATCAACCAGCATCACAGTTAAACAACAAATGAATAAATGTTTTTTCAATTTGGAAAGTTTTCTCCGTTAATGGCGTGTCAACCTTCATGGGCTATTTAATGCCAGATCCCTCCTCGTCGGAGAAAATAATGGTAGTAGGGGGATGATAAGGGGGGTATTCTTTTTACAAGTGTATTCGTCAGAAAATTAACGTATTAGAGTGACTAAATAAATTTGTGCTAACCCAGTTGCCATTTGCATATCGTACGTCATTGATTGATATTAACGCCATATCAACCCGTTTCGGGTTACTTTATACTTAGAGGTTAGAGAATCGCGTACAGTGTACGTCTATATTTTCATTTTTGTGAATTTTCTGAAGAGGTTTTTCATGCACTTATATGATATCAATTATTCTTATTTGATTTACCTCAGCATGACTCGGGGGGTTGTCCTCGTGGTGTAATAGTTAAACCGATGGACTGCGGAATCGTAGTACGTGAGTTCGTACTCCAGTCGTGCTATTACGTTCACTTTCGGGCAAATACCCTTGGGAAAGGTATGAACCTCCTTATCCTCCCAGCTATGGGTTAAATAGTACAACTACTGTCCTTCTTGTAGAATGGCTTTGGCATTAAATAACCTACAAATGTTGATATGCCATTAAAAAAAGAAACCAAACCATCAGCATGACTCGTTTGTAGCGTTTCAAGTAACTATTTCTATCTTATCATATTCATTTGTTTGCACACAGTTATATGATTTCAAGTCACGAATATTAATTCTTAGTAAACAATCAGAGTTTCTAAGAGTGATGGCTGATAGGGACGGATAGCGAGTAAGGATCCATTCTATTACTTAATGATGAATAACTATTCTTATCATAAAATAATTCACATAGAGTTATATGATATCATATATCCTTTCTTAAAGAAATAATTTTCAAAAATATCTATTTGATCAATACGTGGGACCTCAACTGCTACCTACACTCTACGTCTGATTGAACTTGGAAATAAGGGCAACGATGTGGTGCTCGACACTCCCCAGACTGGAGTCTCGTCACTAGATGAAGTTTAGTGTTATACCCAGAAATCCCCTATTTTTTTGCAGTGGGGCCTCGCGTACATTTATAGTCAAGTAAAATCGGCACATCCATTCTCTATCAATATTGATTCTCAAATTACGCTATATTCTGAAGATCACTATAAAGTCGTAGTTCATGATGTGTGACATAATATATAGATTATCTGGTTGTGTTGGACAAAAGATGGGGAAAGGCGAGAAGTTAACATTGCCTGAATAGATTCGAATGGCAGTACCATAATGGAAAATGCTTGTCAGGGTCCATACGGGCAATTAGGAACAAGAGTAGAGCCAAGAGTAAAAAGAGTCAGAGATGTTGGCTTGTCGACTCATATTTACATTCGGGCGTTTAATCAGTGTGTTTGGTGCTGATTTTCAAGACCGTATTTCAACGTCCATAAACAAACGGGATGAAGAGAAAATTAGATTTAAAAAAATGAATAAATAAATAAAAATGGAAAATATAGAAAATGTTAAAAAAAAAGCTCTAAAAAAAAAAAAAAGAAAATATAAATGTTAAACTTTACTAAGTATGGATGATTAGAAGAGAATAATTTCGTCCCAAATAAAAATGTTGTATAAAGAAATTCTATACTGATGATACATAAACATTAAGGGCGAACAGATTGTCAGTGAATCCCATTAAAGTTTGATGTTAAGGATTGAGTTCCTTAGAAAAAAGGTCTATTTGTTTAAAAGGTGAGAGGGAAAGAAATGCGTATGTAGGCTAGGTGGACATTTAAAAAGGAATTCTTTCCATTCAAGGACATAGAACTATGCAATTCATATGTTGTAATAATACCCAAAATAAAGAAGATGCCTTTTACAGATGTATGATTAGGAAGCGATAAATGCTGTAGAATGTGCGATCCTCACAGGTAAATAAGCCTATTTTCTAATGGCTAGTGAATTTGCCTAACAGATTGTTATTATATCGGTTCTCACTGGGTGTCTCAGACTTTAAGTCTTGTGTCATACTAAGAATAGTAAACGAGAAATTGTTATCAATTAACGTGCATTGTTTCTCTCGTGTAATTTTTCCTTGTTCTTTTTTCTTTCTTTCTTTCTTTTTCTCGTTCTTTTTCCTTTGTTAACTCTGTCTCTTTCTTTCTTTCTTTCTTTCTTTCTTTTTCTCATTTCTTTTTCCTTTGTTAACTCTGTCTATTTCTTTCTTTCTTTCTTTCTTATTCTCATTCTTTTTCCTTTGTTAACTCTATCTCTTTCTTTCTTTTTCTCATTCTTTTTCCTTTGTTAACTCTGTCTCTTTCTTTCTTTCCATTGTCTTTTTATTTATCCATACTTTTAATCGTTTCCAAGAAAAATAGATATCAGTCAACCATTATTTCACCATTACTGATAGTATCTTCTTTCTTTCTTTCTTTCTTTCTTTCTATTTATTTATCTATTTCTTTTGTTTACATGCGTAATTTTAAATGTATACCAGTGGATTGTATTCAACGTGACCGATATCATTAGTCAACAAATATTTTTTGAAATGATGTCGAGGCACCAAACATTTTTTTTAATCTAATATGAAGGCGCTGAATCTGAAAATGACTTAGTTTTTTCTTGTTTAGCTTCAGTTTTTTTTATACAGAAATGGCACCTTTTTGGAAAAAAAATCATGCTTTCATCTGTTTTCTGCAGATATGATATTGATTGAGGGCAATATTTCACAAAGTAAAATCCCAGAAACCTCTCAATTCTTATTTAAATCAACAAATATTGCTTTACTTATTCAGAAAGTGTATTTTGCAATTAAATATACCAAGACAAAAAATATATTCATCAAATCAATTGGTAAACTAACAGCCATAATAAAACCTTCATGGACATCAGAAGTGTTGTATAAATTTTATTTTAATTGCCTGTCATGTTCAATGTCATTTAAGTTTCTTTTGACACTACAGCCGTATTCAGCCATAATTCGTTTGTCCCACCGTTCCAGAGAGCGCTATTCTATTGTTTTGAATCGTCCTTGCTCATCACTCACATCACCGCAATCACGAGGAAATCTATCTAGATGGCTATGTAAAAAAATGAACTTTGCTTTTTCACTAACCCCTTGTAGCTTTTGGCCTGGCAATTGCGTAGGGAAGTTTGTTTACCAAGTTAGCAAGCGATGTCCAAGCGAGTTATTTCAAGTCATTCATCGAATCAAAAAATTCCTCATCTTTTATGAGTTTCCTGATGTTAAGGTGAAACCATTTTCATGATTTTCCTCATGTACTATGGAATAGGTGAATTCAATTCGGATGTCTTTACTTGAGGTTTCTTTCAAACAGTGAAAAAAAAGCTCTCAATGTAATTGGTTTCCTTCTGTAGTGAATGGACAAAAGTGATGGGATAAATTTATGAATTCATGAAGATTCTACGTTTTTTTTTATGTCACCATAATTATCAGATTTTCTAAATTGTATAATTGATAAAGTCTATTTTTAATTTTGGTGATAAATTGAAAAAATTCGGTGCTTGGATATATATTTTTTTTTAAACTCAAAAACACTTTTTTCCTTATGAAAATAAACTATTTTAGGTGGCTGACAAAAATTGCCCGGCCTACAAGAAAATTGATTGGCTTCTACGATCTTTTTTAACTAAATTTTGCGATCAACCAAAATCGTAAATTGACCTTTACAAAAATGAGCAAGTACAGTACAGCAAAAACGGTAATTAACAATGAAAAACTAAAGTTATTTCCGAAATGAGCACCATCAATAAAGCTAAAGAACTTGTTTTGTTTCTATGCCCCCAAAATCTTGTTTACAAGTGTATTTGATAAGCTTAAATTTGAAGATCATAAGGAAATATACTTTGTCTTTTTGTCAAGATCGAACTCGAAATAGAAGTAAAGATGTGGATTAAAAAGCTTGCTGAACCTTTTCAGACGTCGGATTGATTGATCATATTATTTATCCAGTACAGTTTGGTCGAACATAAAGTTAAAACATGACTGATTGATTTTAACGGTATGTCAATCTGTCCGGGAATATTTTATACCTAGATGTTAAGAAATTGCATTCATTGGACTATAATATTAATATTTTTGTGTATATGTTTCTTAAGACTATTTTTGTCACACATAAAGCATTCTGATCTAATACAAATAATTTGCATTGAATTGAATGGTTTCATGTATTCCAATATAATATAAAAAAATTATATGGTTTTCAGTAATTATTCTTAATGTATAAGTAATTTGTTCGCATTAAGTCATATGTTTTTAAGTAACAATAATTCATAGTTAACAATTATTGCTACAATTAAATATTTTAAATTCAAACGATTCACAATTATACGGCATCTCGTATTACAATCGAATAGCAATAATTTTTATTTGACACATAGATGGGACCCCTCATAGGTATTAACACTGTGTTAAAGAGTGTTTGGGGTTTATATCAGTCTAGGGAAAGTCCACGCTATCTAGACCTCTTGAAAATCTCTTAGGGAATAACGACAGCGAAAATGTAGATATGGACGTACAATGAACGCGATTCACTAACCACTCGGCAATAACTAACTCTTGGCGTGTTGACATGCTATTAAATCACTTAATCGCTCATAATATTTTCATTAAGTGTAGCTGAGTGTACCCGATGAGGAACGAAGTCGCTATAGTTGTGATGAAGGAAGAAACTGATTCAGAAAATATTGAAATGCTAACAGAACTAAAAGAATTGTGATTGACTGTTCCAATGTCTTCGCCAGACACTGTCACTCTCAGAAATAAAAAGCATCAGTTGAATGTGATAAGTGTTCATTGAGACTTTATGTCAGTAGAAATGCTCAGACAGTTGGGAAGGTGCATTGTCTGGTAAAAGTAGATGAAAGATTAACAATCGGAGATCTTTGTGGTTCGGTTTGGATTTCTTGCAAAGCCATTCTTTCTGAAGATTTTATGGATAAGATTAGCTGCATTTAAATATATGTAAATGTTTCTTGCACCAAAGCAGTACTTTCATATTGACACGAGTACTGATTTGCTTCAGTGAAAACAGAGGAATGAACCACTGATATATGGCTAAGATCCTGTTTAATTATTTAAGAAAAAGTCTTAGCTTAGTCACTGACAACTGCTATGTCAGATATAGCAGATCATAGGAAAGGAGTGGGATGCTAAACCTATACTCACCTCAAGCGTTTAGACGACCCTGCTTTATTCTCTGCGTTCGGTGTAGGAGACTGTGGAAGCAGGAAGAAAACGATAACGGACACAACGTGCGAGCTAGCTTCTTCGTTCTTTTACGAGCTGTTTTTCTCTATCATGATTTTGGTCGTCGTTTTTCGTTCTGTCAGCCCATCCACTAAAAGAGAAAAAAGAAGCAAGAACAGAAAATCTATCATATTATTGAAGGGCTCACAGAACACCCAATTTGTCCATATCTATCTATCCATCGCAATGTGTTTATATCTAACTATGTATCTCAGGCACTTCATATATCTCTATGTATGTATTTGACATTTGAACAGAGGAATCATATTATGTTAATTGAATTACCATAAATAGAAAATCCAGTAAGCACTTCCATGAAACACAAAGAACACTGGACAGTTGTTTAGAGCTTATTAGGTCTTACCTAATACCATGGTCTCCACCTCTGGAGATCGAACCAGCAACCTCAGACTGCAGAGCTGAAACTCTGCAACTGGTCCCCCGTCTATATCACAAAGAAGCTATGCCAAATCAACTAGTCGTGTTAAGTACGCGACCACTTAACTTAATGTGTCTTAAAGGTACGTTTTATCCCTACAGTGTATGCTTGTATGTACGAAGCTTTATTTTTAATTTCATTTTATCCAAAATTTAAAGTGAAAACTTGTATGATAAAATTAGATCTAGAAAGCTTGTGTAGTGTAATATTAAGACAGCTCAGTTGACAAACATTTAGTAATGAGATAGACTCTTACTGAGTGCCACATACTACTGGCTCTGCGCTCTCTAGTCTTCTAAATAATGTAGGGCTAATTTATCATGTGGCTAATCTTGATACATTTTTAACATGAATGTTTGGACAAAATAGAGGCTTGTGGCAATGCAGCATGCTCACAGCACGTGAGAAATGTTCTTCATTTATTCTTTTGATAAACTGAAAATTGATCAGATGTATAAAATTTTAGGACGTGGATGGCGTTAGAAAATACGACAGCAGAGCTTTGTACCATTTTAAAAGAAGTGTTTCTGAGGTATTTCGACGAATGACAATCTCAATGGAAGAAGTATGTTGAAACCCAAGAGAAGCAAATATCCTCCGCCCAGCCAGATCAAACTCTCTTGCATGACTAGTTACTCATGACCTTGACAAGACCCCGTCAGGAATGCGAGATCTAGTTTAGCTTGATAAAACTGGCAGCCCTCTCGGATAGGGCTGTAGAATAAAGCGGACCGCACATTTGCAGAGGGGTAAGAACTCACCACTATTGTCCACGTTAGCGATAATCTATTTGATGGTGAGGCTCCATTTTTAGAGCTTTGGACAATGCGGAGTACCACTACATTACCATTACTCCCAAATCCACTCTGATACAGAGTGATAGTACCTGTTATAGTCCCATGTATAGGTCAAATAGAACTATTTAATCATTTACTATACTTAAACACCAACTATACGGCCACCTGCCTCCCATCATGAAAACTATCCAAGTTAGACGAACCAGACATGCAGGACACTGCTGGAGAAGCATGGACGAGCTCATAAGTGATGTACTTCTATGGACCCCCACATATGGCCGAGCAAAAGCGGGACGACCAGCACGAACATACATTCAGCAGCTATGTGAGGATACGGGATGTAGCCCTGATGACCTGCCAGAGGCGATGAACGATAGGGAAAAGTGGCGAGAGAGGGTCAGGGATATCTGTGCTAGTGGCACGACAAGATGATGAGACTATACTTAAAATTATTCAAATATGAGTAAATAAATGATTAATGTTCATGTGAATTATCAGAATTAGATAGCAAAACTTTAAAACTGTTGAACTATGAGGAAGAAAATGAATAATGTTGCATAGATTTAATAATGTTGAGTGGGGATAGTTGAAATCATATTAGGACATTAAACTACATCTTATGGTAAGGTTCCTGTCCTAAGTTTGAATAATGAGGATTACCAATTAAGTTCCCATGTTTTAGTCGAATAGAACTGTTCAATCCTATAAAAAGGATTATAATAATTAATTTACTCTTTAGAGAGTTTTTTACACTAGCGTTAGCAGATGGTTTTCCATTGGAGTCTGAGTGACAGTAAGTCTCTTTAAGTTTCTTGGACTCTTCTTAGTATTCTTACCGATCTCAGGAATGCTGAATTTTGAATGTTCTCCACTTGTCCTCTTATTTCCAAGTCCAACAGTTATTGGAAAGATATTATAATTATTACTATTAATGATGATATCAATGATATTATTAATATGATTATTATCATTATTATTATTTCATTCCTTGAGATTTTTTCACACCAGACTTAGCTGTCGGACTTTCATTGAAATTTAAGTGACAGCAAGTCTCTTGAGATCTCCAGGACTCTTCTGAGTATTTTAGCAGATCTGAACAATGCTGTGGTCTATATTGTTCCGTTTTTTTTTTTTTTTCAGTTTTCTTGCAAGATACTTCTACATCTTTATCCTTTAAATTTCTTTCATTTTTAATTTGTGGTCAGCTGGAAAAAAAATTTCCACAGGAATGCATGTTCTTTTTTTTTTATTATTAATCAACACTTTTGATTAATCTACACTTGTTCTGATCTGTTGGGTCTAATTTGATGATCCATTGATATTTGAAAGCCCCAGAAAATTATATGTCTCTTATTTTGTAGGACAGATTCTGGTTAGGGAATAAACTGTTTGGTAGTATGGTCAAGTTTTAACCTCTTTCATAATTCCCAATTGATCACCTTTTCAACTCAGTCTTGTCTACTCTTAAATTCCTTTTGTGCAAATTTGTAGCTTTATTATTATACTTAACTTCTTTGGGATTTTTTTTACACCAGCGTCAGTGGATGATCTTTCTCTGGAGTTTGAAGGATTACAAGTTTCCTCAATTCTATGGGACACCCCTCTGTGTTCTTACTGATCTTTATAATTCTAAAGTCTGGATGGCCTCCGCTCGTTCTCTTATTTCCAAATCTTTCAATCACTTTACAAAATCCTTTAGGAATTGTTCCGAACGCACCTATTATAGCTGGCATCACCGACTCCTTCATAATCCATAGAATTTTTAGTAATCTTGCAAAGTGTAGGTACTTATTTCGCTTTTCACTTATTTACTCTGTTCGACAGGTTTTTCTATTTCTGTTGACTATCACTAGTCGTCTGGTCGAGATTAAGTGATCAGTTTGTAAATCAAAATCAGGGAGAAGTTTGTGTGTCTCATGCTCAAGGAATGATACCCGTTTATGCATGTACCATTTGTTCATATGGTCAAATTTCAATTTCTTGCACAATTCCCAGTGGATCACTTTCCCCACCCAGTCATGTCTACTTTCATAGTCTTTTTGTGCTAATTTGCTGCCTCCCCCTTATAGTGTGATTGAGCGTTAAATCTCTATTATCACATAACCTACATTTGCTATTTCGTTGCGTGTTATCTATTTTTGTAACTTAGTTCTTATAACGTTGTATTGTACTGCTCTAAAAAGAAAATCAGTTTTTCTCTGAAAGTTTCATTTTCTCAGCCATATGCAGGTCATCTCCTGTGAGATTTCGCTCATTTTTCATTTAAAATATCCATCCAGTTGTTTCTCTTTTCATTTTTGTTTCCTTGCTATTGTTGCCCCAGTCGATTGATGGTGTAGAATACACCAAGTACTTCTCTGCTGAGAGGCAAGACCCCGCCAACGAGTGTCTTGACTGTGACACTAAAAATCTGATGGTGAAGTTCCAGTACTGTTTTGTTACAAAGTTCTTGAGATCTTTTAAGATAAAGAAGCGTCGGAACAAGACAAAAGTGTTGTGGAATTTTAATGTATCAAGAAAATCCATAGCTCACGTTGAATATGCTCCTACAGAACCAACTGTAACGAAACAGTATTACTTGGACATGTGATCAGTTTAGTGACAAATTCTGTTTGATGTTGTCCAAACAGTTCAAACTTTATAGCATATATTCAAGAAACACAGAATTGTGTAAGTGTTGCTTCAATCCAAACTCTTGAAACATAGCTGCATCATACATGTTTTAGTTTCCTAAACTGAAACTCATTTGCCGAGAGACCAAGGTTCAATCCCAGGTCGAGTCATACCAAAAACTAAAAAAAAAAAAAAACCCCAAAAAACGGTACTTGGTACGGCATTGCTTAACACTCAGCATTACAAGATACGGATCAATTGTAAAGTGGAGCACTCCAGAGAATGGAGTAGCACCCTCCCGTACACCTCTATGTCGTAGCTATTGAAAAGGTGGCCTTCGGGTCACACTTGACTCAGGTCGGCTAAACTGAAAAGTAATTCACAAGAGTAATATTTTAAGACGTAGATTTCATATGAAAAAAAAGACGGTGTAGGTTTGAAAACCTATTAAAACGGGACTTTTAGTGCATCTGTTCCTTAGAATATTCTAGCAATATCTTATGCCCTGAGTATGAAGCTAAACTGCATCTGATGGTAAGTCACCGGTTTTAGAGCTCTGTTTTGGGGTGGAGCATCCTTTCATTGACATAACTCACATATCTACTCTAATCAATGAGAAGGAAGTTACTTACTAAATAACAGAAACTCATCAAAAAGTGAGCGGATAGAAAACGCTCCTTTCGCCATTCTTATTTCCACTGAGCAGTTTTAACTCTATGCTTGTTTTAGGGTCGTCAGGAGAGAATGTGCACCGTTTCGGGGCCTTCCGATCGACGGTTTTAGTTGCACATAGGCCCCCTTCACTGACATGAGGCCCCATTAAAGCATCCTGTCAAATCAACGTCTAACGGCGAAAAGTAAAAATTTTCAAATTTGCTCGCGTAATTAGAATATTGTTGCGCATTCGCGAGCAGGTGATGCTATGACGTGTTTATTTTGAAATGTTCCACGAGAGGTTTCTTCTATTCTATATCTACATTGAACAGTTTTCAGTTATTTCCGTAAGGCGTTTCATATTTTTGCTTGTATTTCGCCGATTGATTCCAATTTGTCCCAGAAATTGGTACAGGCTGTCTTCAACGAATACTCTTGCTTCAATCTCCACAGCTTTAGCGGTAACGCTATACCCTTCCTTTTCCAGTTCTTTCTTGAGATCTTCATATTTGCTTGTTTTGTGTAAGTCGGCTCTCAAATAGTATTGTTAATTCTACCAGGATTACCTTTGAGTTCTCCTTTGAAAATAGAACAATGTCTGGTCGCAGACCCTTATTAGATATTATTATCGGGTAATCATTACACCATCCAAGGAGGTCAGCAGGTACCTTCCAATTATCATCGAATCCTAGGAGACTTTGACTGGGTATAGCTCGATGGTAAATCGATTTCTTTGAACTGACATATATTTTTGAGTCAAATAGATCTGTTTAAAAACTACTCGTTTTCGAAAAAAATATATTCGAATAAAAATTAAGAAATAAGAACATAAAAAATGTAAATATTGTAATATAATTGCGGAGGAATTTTTTTTATATTATCAGTTTTCGTTTTATAAATCTTGCCATACGGTTTAGTTAGGCTGAGAACCTTTCGCTTTGTGCATGGGTTAGTTAGATACACACATTGAGTGCAGGTGTTCACGCGCGCTTGGGGCGGATGTGAAAATCAGAGATGTCACAATAAAAACCCCAGATAAGAAATAGGACCGGGGACGTGAATGACGTCATGCCCAGACGCACTGAGGATTTTGGAATTTGAAAAAAAAAAACAGTTAGTTGAGATTTAAACTCTGAACGACAAAGTTGAGATTTGGACTTAGACGAGAGTAGTCGATTTTTGGTCCCGCCGAGGCGAGACCAGTTGGGGTCTACGAAATGTGCCCGCGCGTTGGTTGAGTCAGTAAGTCAAGATTTAAACCCCGAACGAAAAAGTCGATTTTCGGAGCTCGCTGAGGCCAGACCAGTGGTTTGTAGCGCACGTGGTGGGGTACCTCAAAAAGGTAATAAAAAGTTTCGTACCTGAACCAATTTCGAGTGTTTTTGGATTCCTATATGTTTATGAACATTTGTGAACGTTTTATGCATGTGAATATCTTGGTCGTATTTTTGGACGTGGATCTGGATATGTTACAATATGAAAGAGAACTCAAGACGGATTAACGTGACGTTAAAGCCAGTTAATCCTTCAGGTGAAAAGTGGGTTTTAGATATGTTCGGGGTAAGGGAAACTTCGTTGGAATAACAGTACGAGTTTCAAGGAGACTATTCTAAAAGAACGTTTCGTTTTTTGGTCATTTATAATTTGTTTCTCACATTTAATAATGTGTTAGTACTTTAAACCGGTAATGTCCATGAGTTTCTAAACCGTCTTCTGTCTAGTGATGGGCATCTTCTAGACAAAAATATTGAATCTTATAAAAGCGTTCTTCGTTTTCGGTAGGAGGTAGTCTCTTTTTTAAATTGTATATTAACCTTTGTTAGATATCTAATGCCGGACTCGTTCCTCAAGAAAAACGGTAGTGGTACTATTTAAACAATAGTTGGGGTGATAAGTAAGTTGATACCTTTCACTAGGGTATTAGTAATTTATGAACTTAATAGCACGACTGACTACAAAGGTGGTTTTACGTTACTGCAAGGAATTTAGTTGAAGTAATCTTAGATCTACCAACAGATCGATTTGGATTTTTGTTGTTCGTTAATTAAGTTTCGTTCAATGTAACTCGATGTTTCAGATATGGCACTGCTTAGAACAATGGAAAACTCTGGAATAAGGGTGGAATATGAAGAGGACGATATAGAGGGAAATTAATGTTTTGTACTGTATTAATTTCTGTCTTGCTGAATACAGCTTTGATGTCAATATATTTTGACCACTTCTCGTATAACAACATTGACGAAATTTAATATTGAATCTTGCCTAACGACATTGAATAACGTAAGGTTTCCATTCCTGGAGAATAATTAATCCTCAAGCAGAGTACTTTACCGGAAACCAATGCTTTGCAATTAGAATTGAAGACCTTTACCATCGAGGTGGTTTAGGCAATGTAATTAGGATTCAAGGAAAATTCATCGCGGTAAATTCATTGTCGGTAAATTCAACGTGTGTTAAATATATCGTGTGTTAACCTTTTCGTTGGTAAATACTTCGTATGGTAAATTCATCGTATGGTAAATTTGTCACTGGTAAATCATATCAGATTAATTGCTTTTTCATTTTGGGTTTCCAAAAGCCAAATCCAAACAAAAAAATCTTTGTCTCTGTTTATGAGATTTTTAAATGCAACGATTAAATTCTCAAAATTGCCATAAATATTTTCCTGTGATAAATTTATCGTGTGTTAACTGTATCGTCGGAAAATACTTCGTATGGTAAATTCATCGTATAAAATTAAATTACCATCTGTATAATTTATCTAATACAATTTGATACTAATTACAAAGACGTCTATGGTTAGTGTATTGAAATATACTACTAACCATATTCACTAGATGCAGTAATACCTTGAATGTACTTGTTTGTTTGTTGGTTTGGGTTTTATAACATATCAACATTAATAGGTTATTTAATGCCAAATCTATTTTTCTACAAATAAACAGTTCTATTTCAAATAATTTAGATTAGCGTAAGTGCACAGTTTAATTTTCCAAAACCATTTATTTTTCAAGCTATTCGGTTTATCAAACCATTCTATTTCAAACAATTTAGTTAAGTATAAGTAAAAATTTTGTTTACACTCAGTTTAGTACCAAAACAGTTCTATTTTACACAATTTACTTTGGCGTAAATAGAGTTTCAATGTCAAAAATCTGTTCTATTTCAAACAATTTAGTTTATTATGGAAAAACTGTTCTATTTCTAACAATTCAATATATCATAAGTACGCAGTTTAATCGTTAAAACAGTCCTGTTTCAAGTAATTAAATTTAGCATAAGCGTACAATTAAGTTCTATTTGACTAATAGATAAGACCCTAGCTGATACTACCACTCCGGGCCACTGTGGACCTGGGAGCGATAGCAATAAATGGGTACCCTGCATTCCAAAAAGCTCCAGCATTACTGGAACCTCACAATCAGATTGTCTAGAGTTATATCCGGGACACTCGTGGGAGGATAACTCCTTTGCAGAGAAGCAGACAGTGTATTCTACTGTAAACGGGGTTCGCTTCGAATTTATTTATTATTTTTATGCTTCCATGAGCATCTTCACTTTATATAGTCTCAGATTAGTTTTAAAAAAATCCTTAATACACATGTTATTTCTTCTATATCTAAATACAGATCTAGTGATTTGGCTTCTTTTATTGTGGCATGTCATACTTCGCCAGATATTTAATGCCAAATCTGCCCTTATTGAAGAACAGCAACGAAACTGTTAAAATAGGAAATGCACCTGTGTAAATAACAGGTGCATCCAGTCGAGGAATATCAGAATATGACCTAGACTGTCGAGGGTTTGAATTGAGTGCGAAATTGGCACGCTCGCAGGAAGAAGAGTGGATGTCAAATTGTTATATAACCCCGGTGCAGGAAGTTCAAATCAGTTGGAGGTAAGATGCTGTAGAGAGAACCAGCATCCAGCAGAGGGGGCCCTCAGGACCCCCTGTTGAGCAGTTGGAGTTCAGAGCCTCAGATCAGTTGAAGAGAAGATGCTGGAATGAGGACTATGTCCCAGAGAGGCTGGGCCCCCAGACCCCCGGCTGAGCAGCCAAGGAGAACGGGAAAGAAACGCTCTTATGGCCATAAGAGTGGGGGTGAATATGTTGCAGTTCTGTTCAGTCTCCAACTCACCTCTCACACAGTAAAACCTTTAGTAACCCTTTCAAATAAAGTGAGAGGCATATTTTTCTAAAGACCCGTGTCCGCTCGTCTTCATTGTGTCATTATGTTTCTGCATGTATATGTGTATGTGTATGTATAGTGGTCATGGCTATACAACATTCCCATAATTGTTATTATCTAGAAGCAAAAAAATCAAACTGGTTTGTAGACTTAGTTTTTAGGGGGAATAAGGGGGTTTATACATTTTTCAAGCGTATTAGTCCAGAAGTGAGAATGTTGTATTCTCACATAATAAATATGCTTATATACACATATACATGTTCATGCTGGATACATACTGACGCAATAAATAACGACGAGCGAATACTTCTTTAGAAAAATATATCTCTCACTTTATTTGTAACGTTTGAGTGTGAGAGGGAATTGGAGACTGAACAAAGACTGCAACATATTGATCTCACCAGCCCCTCCGGACATAGCCGTGTGTCGTTCTCGTTCTCCTGATGCTCAACCAGAGGCCCGGGGGCTCAGCTTTCTACTGGCTTTCTCTACCACATCTTATCACCAACTGGTCTGGTCCCCAAACTCCATCGGGGGTCCCGAGGGCCCCTTCTGCTGGGTGATAGTTTTCACTACCACATCTTTTCTCTAACTCATCTTATCTCCAACTCACTGACTTTCTGTCTCACCGAGTTATGTAATAGTTCAATTCTCCACTCAATCTTTGGAATGGCATGTTTGATCGTCATCAAGCGGAAATAACTGTCATGCAGTTCAGAGGTCACTCTCTTCCGGTGCATCAGTCTATGAGTGTATCATGGGCTTTTACCTTGTCCCATTTCGTCAGCCAAATCCGCCTACGCGATTTCTTTCGATTACTGGCCATTGGAATGTGTCACTTCCTTCCGGTGCATCACTTTGGAATGGCATGTTTGACCGGGTCGAAGGTCAATATACAACAAGAATATCAGCCTGAATAGAGTCAGATCTCACATATCATAATATCAGAGTCTACCAAATTATCTATTACACAACAGGAACTCTGCCACAATTTAAATTGGATTTTAGTTTTTTGTCTTATATCTATTCTATAATCTGTCAGTGTGAAAAAAACCCCAAAAAACAAGATTATACAATATGTGAAAAGAAAAAAAAATGGCATAATGATATTTGGTTTGGTTTGGTTTGATTTGGTTTATTGGGTTCTATGGCACATCAACCTTTGTAGGTTATTTAATGCCAAATCCATTTTTATGTAAATAATCTGTTCTATTGAAAACAATTCAGTTTAGCATAATTACACCGTTTAATTGTCAAAAACATTTCCATTTCAAACTATTCAAGCAGTTATATGTAACAATTCAATTAAGTGTAAATAGTTTTAATGTCGAAAGACAGTTCTATTTCAAATAACCCAGTTAAGCATAAGCACGCAGTTTAAATGTAAGTACGGTTTAATTGTCTAAAACATTTCTATTTCAAGCTATTCAGTTTAGTCAAACAATTCATTTTAGCATAAGTACACTGTTAGTTCTATTTAACCCATAGATAGGACCCTATCAAGTGCTACCACTCCGGGCCAGAGTGGATCTGGGAGCGATGGCAATGAAGGGGTACTCCTTATTCCCCAAAGCTCCAGCATTGCTGAAACCTCACCATCAGATTGTTTAGTGTCATATCCAGGACACTCGTTGGTGGTGGGGTCTTAACCCTCTGAAGAGAAGCAGTCGGTGTATTCTACAGCCCCAGCCGACTGAGCAAACTGATATTTAGGGAAAAAAAGTCTATAAGAAAAAAAAACAAACTAAAGACATTTGTTCAGTTCGAAAAAAATAGACCAATTTCGCAATGTCTAGTCAAAAGAAAAAAAGTTCACTTAGTTTGGAGTCAGTTGTTGCAGTTCGAAGCAGTGGGAACCAGACCCAGCAGAGAACAATTCAACAGAGAACCAGACTCAGCAGAGAGCAATTCAACAGAGTTCAAATCAACAACTACAGCAGGAATTGGAATACACCCTACTAAAGCCTGATTGTCACAGCTGGTGAATTTCAAAAATGCACTCGGTTGTTGCAATTCGAAGCATTGAGAACCAGACCCAGCAGATAGGTGATAGGGTTAGGTTACTAAGCGAAAGGAATAATGCACTCACCAGAAAAGAAAAAAACTAAAAACATTTGTTATAAACCAATTTCGCAATGTTGAGTCAAAAGAAAAAAAATAAAAGTGTCCATACGAAAAAAGTCTGGAAACTTATTTAATGATACTCGTTGGTTTCACCTAACCGAAACATCAGGATAAATTCAGAGAATTATACTGACGATTCGTATTCGTATATATATATATATATAGTCATCCACAGACAGACTGTTTCGTTCTATCAGAACACTTCAGTGTGACTAGACACGCAAGACGCTCGAAACCCGTCCAACTTTACGTTAGACCACCAAGTGGACCATGTAGGCTCAGGGAATTTTAAGGTATTTTTATTTTTAGAAACAGCAGCAGCAGCCTTTGTTTACATTTGTTTCTTGCTACCTCAAGCTGTTCATGCCTTCGTTAGCCGCGTGTCGATGTCTTTTTCGGTTGATGAGACACTGCTTCCTAGGAAAGTGAATTTGTCAACCAGTTTCAGAGAGGTTCCTTCTAGTGTGGAAATGTCGCCTAGTGAATGTGAAACCCATTAAGTTTTTGATGTCACGGTTCTCACTGGTCTTGAGTGCATTTTTCCTTTCGCTTAATAAGTCACATTTCTTTCCAGGTCTTCAAATGTTAAGGATTCTTTTTTTTTTTTTAAACTAGTTTCTATATTGATCGTGAAGCACCAGTCTTTCCTCCTATTTCTGCATAGCTAGAAAAAGAATTTGTTTATACTAGCTCTTCCTTCAGTATTTGAACTCGTGCAACCGAATTCACATTCTTCTACGATAACCATGAGCATATCCATACTGTAGTCTTAATGGTGTCGACTGTACCTATATGTATTTATAAGCATGTGGAAATTCTTCTCGATATAATGACTGCCATGGGCTAAATTTATATCGGTCGTCAAAACGGAAGAATCACTCGTTAAGTGTCATTCCCTTAAATGTCTTAATGTAACATACTCATATGCATGCAGAAACATAGTCAACACAGTAAAGACGAGCGGACACAGTTCTTTAGAAAAATATACCTCTCACACTTTATTCGAAATGGTACGAAAGGGTTACAAAAGGGTTATGTGCGAGAGGTGAGTTGAAGACTGAACAAAAACTGCAACATATAGACCTCCACCTCTTCTGGCTATAGCAGCACTTCTTCCTCATCCTGCGGGGCTGCTCAACCGGGGTCCCTGAGGGCCCAGCTCTCTGCTGGGTCTGGTTCTCACTGCTTCAAACTGTAACAACTGACTCCAAGCTAACTGAACTTCCCATCGCACCGGGTTAATTAATTGTTTGTCGTCCACCTGCTTCCTGTCAGCGTCACATTTGCACCGAATTCAACCCGTCCACGGTCAAGGCTATATCCTGATATCTTCAACTGGATGCACCTGTTCCCTGATTGATAGCTGGGTCAGTATGTTACATTAATAAAAATGACATTGGTAAGGGACACTTGTGTGGCTTAGAAACAAATTATCTCTTAAGAAAGAAGTGGATAAAAATGACAGTAACATACATATACAAAAATATAAACTCTTTATTTACAAAAGTCATAATCATTGCGTGAGAGAGAGAGAGAGAGAGAGACAGAGACAGAGACAGAGAGAGAGAAGGGGCTGATTGGGATTACACCACGTGGAGATAGATATAAATTCAGTTTGCTTCCTCGTGCTTCTTCCACTGGAGGCTGATACAAGGTCACTTCTTAGCCTGGGGATCGCTTCCCACCTGGGCTTGCACCCAAGACGACGTGACTAGTTAACTCGGCTGACTGTTTCCCCCAACTAATAACTGGTGTCGAAAACCTCAATTATTATATATTTTTCTGACGTCTGCATATTTCCTTTAAGTAACCCAGCTGCACAGTTCACGTGGTATTTCCCCAGTCCTTTGCTTACCTTAAGATACACCTGCACATCCTGTACACGAAATCCACACTGACCGCTTATCAAAGGTTAATATGCAAAAAAGATTGTAATCAGAATTTTTGTTATATCGTACCGTGGCTTGTAGGGTTTCGATTCTGTCACTAATAAACAGTTTCTCAAAGGTCTTCTTCAGGAATTTACGGATAGTTCCAAGCTCTCCAACTATAATTGGTATCACCGTCACCTGCATGGAGCACAGATTTTCAGCTTTCTGACAATGTTTATATTTATACTTATATATTTGTATTTATACTTCAAGAATTTATGGACTGTTCCAAGGCTTCCTTCAATAATTGGTATCACCGTCACTTTCATGGAGCACAGATTTTCAGCTTTCTGACAATGTCTATATTTATATTTATATTTGTATTTATACTTCAAGAATTTACGGACTGTTCCACGGCCTCCTTCAATAATTGGTATCACCGTCACTTTCATGGAGCACAGATTTTCAGCTCTCAAATTACTAGTTGACAAGCTACTTTTCTGCTTGTTATTTGATACAAAGTTATCAATTCTAATGACAACAGCTGAGTTCAGGCTTTGAGCTTAATCAAGTTTGAATCAAGTTGGAATCCCTAAGATGATACCCGCTGAGCAATGAGCACCTTCATTTCTTGCTCGTGAACAAACAGTGCGACTTTTTCTTTTCTGGGAGCCTGTCTTCGCATGCCATCGATTAATACAAAATTGTCTGGTTCTCTGTCTCTCCCCTTATTTCTCTTTCTCTCTCTCTCTCTATATATATATATATCCTAGCCCAGATATCTGGGCCTGCAGTATACACCGATTGCATCTTTGTAGCGTCCTGAATATGACATTAAACAATATGTATATAGGTATAAAAAGGAATTGGCATTAAAAAACCTTCAATAGTTGATATGCCATAAAACGAAACAAATCTCAGATTCTTTCTTTTTTTTAACATTTTGTCTTTTTCCGCATTCATAACTTACTGCACTTCAGACTTTATATTTCTAAGTCAGTTCGTTTCGATTTTCACTTTTAAAAGAGAAATGCATTAGTTGATTCTTAACTTGATGTCTTTCCACCAACATTCTTGAGGTATACTCTGTGGCGTAGTGGCTAGCGTCCTGACCTGCTACATCATAGACGGCGAGTTCGATATCCAGTCATTCTGTGAGGGCTACTTTCGGGCAAATACTATATGGAGCGGAATAACATTCCCCTGCTATGGGGTAAGTAGGTCAACTACTACTAATTTACAAGGATAGATTTGGCTTTAGATAAGCCACAAATGTTGATATGCCATTAAACAAAGAACCTAAACCAAATCCTTTCTTTCTTTTCTGAACTCAGAGAATTTAAGTCACCTATTGCTTATATATTTTCATCTTGTAAGTTAGTAAGTTAGCCGACCGTAGTCGCGGGCAACCCTTAGGCTCCCTTTTCAATATCTTATACACGGAGGTGAAGGAGAGGGTGCTATTCTTTTCCCTAGATTGCTTCACTTACCATTGATCTGTACCTTATACAGCTGAGTGTTAAGCAAGGAAACATCAAGTGGCATTATTGAGTTTTTTGGTATGATTTAACCTGGGATTGAACCCCAGTCTCCTGGAAACACGATTTATTTCAAGGTTGAGTCAAAACTTTAGCAATATTTTGGTAATACGTAACGAAAAATCCAGTTTCTCCGGGTGCTTTTGGTGAAGTCGTGAAACAGAAAAACCACACAAGACTGTGAGTTGAGAGGCTTCCCTGATACTCTCCTAGTGCTACTTTCCAGAGCTACTTCTCCGGCTTAAAGAATTGCCTCAGAATCATTTAGACCTAGCTGAACTTGCTTGATCGTTGATGTACTTGTTACTCGAGCAAAATTTCTTAACTTATCTGATTACTGAACTGCGATTAACTGCGTCTTCCCCATTTACTCAACAATTTTTTGCTCCCTTCCACAGTTTTATGACCCAATTCAAACTCGTGAAACATAATTTCGTGAATTAAGCCTGTGTTGCACGTTCATCTGAGCAGCTTCAAAATCACAAACGGAATGGAGCAAGGTAGAACGTGTCAGAGCACCAACTACTACGATACTATCAACGACAATGAGTATTTGCCATGGCTTGAACAGCTTCGATCAGGTGATAAACGCTTTTCAAACAAGCACATATCAAATTCTTCACATACTTTTGAATCACTCAAGTACGGGTACTTGACGGCATATAAGACGCAGAGGTGTATAAGATTTCAACAGGGCAAATCAAGAAGAAAATACTAATATTAAACGGGATGAAA
>CAUZXS010006390.1:7500-30000 GCA_963585895.1 Sepioteuthis lessoniana
CAAAACGGCTGGAGAAGAAGCTATATGGCATTTAGACAAGAATGTTGCAAGCAATATTGAACAAGTCCTGGCAGCAACACCCAACAAAGCACCAACTATACGGCTATCTGCCTCCCATCACGAAAACTATCCAAGTTAGACAAACCAGACACACAGGACACTGCTGGAGAAGCAGAGACAAGCTCATAAGTGATGTACTCCCATGGACCCCCCCATATAGCCGAGCAAAAGTAGGATGACCAGCTCGAACATACATACAGAAGCTATGTGAGGATACAGGATGTAGCCCTGAAGACCAGCCAGAGGCGATGAATGAAAGGGAAAAGTGGCGAGAGAGGGTCAGGGATACCCATGCTAGCAGCACGACATGATGATGATGATTAGTTACTTGAAACCTTATAATTAAGTATAAGTTATTGATATTCGATAGGAATACTTGAAATCATGTACAAATTTACCCAACCCCTCCACTTGGGCAGGATATGACACAAGGTCAATTTTTTTTAGCAAAGTTTAACAGGTTTGATTTCAGAGTTTTCCTTCTCCTAGACTAGTTGCCTCACCAAGGCTTAAGAACCTAGTCTGCCCTACTATTTACCCATAGCTGGAGGGAGAATAATTGGATTTGTACCTTTCCCAAGGGTATTAGTGCTATGTGAAATGGTATCAATCTCGTCCAGGATTTGAACTCGTGTCACCATGTCCATTTCCTACGACGATAACCATTACACCACGGGCACATTGAAATCATGTAACTGTACAAACAAATGGTTATTTAAATGAAATAAAAGAAAATAGGTTAAAAAGATTGCAATAGAACTCATTTTTCAGCTTATATTCTTTAGGATAAATTTCTGTTGAACATCTGTAATATACAACACAATTCTTTTCCTTCATAATACAAAATATAAACTGATATTAAAATGTATATTTGAGAAATGCTGATGAAATATTTGATAGCCCTTTCGATTGTGACTGGGGAGAGTAAGACCCCCGCCAACAAGTGCCTTATATATGACATTAAACAATCTAATGGTGAGACTCCATTAATTCTGTAGATCTGGGGAATGCTGAATACCCCTTCATTGCCATTAACACCTGATAGGGTCCTATTTGTGGGTCAATTAGAATTGTTTGAAACTTCAACTGAGTACATACAAGAGACTTATTCTAAACTGAATTATTTGAAATAGAACTGTTTGATCATTTAACTGTGTGTAAACAAATGATTGATGTTTAATTGAATTTTTAGTGATACATAGCAATACTTAGAACCATTTAACTTTGTTGACATGCTAAACTGAATTGTTTGAAATAGAACTGTTTAATCATTTAACTGTGTGTAAACAAATGACAGATGTTTAATTGATTTGTTAGTGATACATAGCAATACTTAAAACTATTTAACTTTTTTGACTTATGTTTACAAATCATATATCTAATGCATATGTATGAACCAAATTTGGCATTAAATAACCTTCAATGTTTGATATGCCATTATAAAGTTTGAAAATAAAAATGTCTATTGAGAAAAGAAACAAAAAATCATTGACAGAAAATAAATTCTGAAAACCAATGTAAGAACATTTTATTTATAAAGTGAAAATTCTTTAATCTAAAATAAAAATTCAATTATTTTTTTAGATTAAAGAATTTTCACTCAAAAACCGAAAGATCTGGCTGCCAGTTTCTTATTTTTCCAATCAGCAATCTTTAGAATATGCTGACTTTGACCTTTGCAAGGATCGTCTTGGGTATGATGCTTAAATGTGTCTGATTGTGACATTAGTTTTAGAGATTTGGGAAGTGTAGAGATGTCCTTTATTACCATTACTCACAGGTTTACTCCAACCCAGAGTTGAAGTACTTGAGATGGTCCTATCTATGACTCAGATAAATCTGTTGAAAAATCATTCCTATTTCATTGGACCACATGCCACAAAAAATCCTCTAAAGAAAAATATGTAAACATCAAAAATGTGAATATGGTCATACAATGAATATGATTCACTAACCGCTAGGATAACTCTTCACAGATTAATATGCTGTTGAAATAAAACAAAAGTAAATCCTTTGACTAAATCCTTGACAAATTAGAATTTTATTTTCAGTTTTTCTAACATTGGAATCTTCTCAACTGAGATATTACTCTGCATATTCAGTTAATTTTTAAGAATTTATATTTCAGCTAAAAAGCTTTGACATCATATATGATCAGATTTTCTACATATCATGGAATATAATTTGAAGATAAAATGTCATTAAAAAATTCAGTTGGTTTACGAGTTGCTTAAATTGAATTTTTGTAAGACTGATGGTGATTGGAATTTGTTTTGTAGTCATTCAATTTTGTATATAAAATGTGATTATATTAAATGCTCTTCCTTACATTTTGCATAAAATGCGATTATATTAAATGTTCTTCCTTACATTTTGCATACAATGTGATTATATTAAATGTTCTTCCGTACATTTCACATAAAATATGATTATATTAAATGTTCTTCCATACATTTCACATATACTAATAAAATATAAGGAATTGCTAACAGGTGCAATTGGAAAGACTGATATGAGAACGAAGGTGTGTTTCATGATTTTTTTTATTGTTTCTGAAATCTTTATTTTTTTGTCATGTGAAATTTGTCAGGATTTTATTGGCAATTAAAAAGGTAAAATGTTCTTTGAAAATACATTTTTTCAAATTGCAGTTTTTAAGAATGTACATAGAAACCTGCTTCATGCTGAGTACTAATAAATCTCTCAGAGGAAACTGAAAGAAGGAATTTAATAGAAAGTAAAATAAAAGAGAGTTAAGATAGAAGAAATTTGAAGGAAAATAGACTGAGGCAAATACTCGGAGGCAATGAAAAATTTGATCAGAAAGTTTTTATGTGGTGATTAAAATTGAAGATAGGTATCTTTGTTAGTGAATGTTGTTACACACATTTAATATATGTCTATATGTCCCTTTGGTATAAAAACAAAATAAAAATATTTTTTAGAATACACACACACACACACATACACACATATTCACATAAAAGCTTATAATCATATAAACATTCACAGATGTGAAGTTCTGAACCCCCAAGCATCAAAAACAAATGGAGAATTATATATATACTAGAAATCAAACTTGTTGTTCAAATGTAGACATCAGAATAAATATTTATTATACCATTTACTATTACATAAATTCAACAAATGAACTTTCCTAACAGGTCAAATCAAAATTGAGAGCATTTTGTCACATGTACTCTTCTTTTATTGCATTAACACTTTGAAAATATAAATGGAAGTAGTGAAGAGAAGATGAATCTCTAATACTGTCGATGAAAGATTAGTCTGATTAAAATCATATCATGTCTTCCAAAGTAATAAAAGCTTTTTTAAGTCGTGAAAAAAAAAAAAAATTAATTGCATACCTTTTCCAGCTTGTCTTCCACACAATCATGCCATGACAGACACAGCATTCATCTCTTCTCTGAGATTTCGATAATAATTGTAGCTATATCAACAAGATTTTAAGTCAAAATCAACAACTGTGTCAGTTTTTTTAAATTTCCCAAACTTGAATTTTAATTTCCTTCTATAGGCATTTTTGGATTACATTTATTTATTCACATACTCTTAGTGTTCATCAAAGAGTTTTAGCATTTTGATCTACAAATTCATCAACTGAACAATTCATATAATGACATCACATCTGCCGTTGATGACTTTCTAAATCAATGAGATCTAAGCACTGCAACAACAATCTAAGACTTGGATGTACCACAAGAAGAATTATGTTGAAAAATAAAACTCATTTGGTCACATTCCATGAGAGTATCTTGGTCAGCCAATGAACTTTTCAGCCAACCCACATCAATCAAATTTGATGTACATAGCTTTTACAGCAGCTGTGCAGTAGAAATGACTAAATAAAGTTGTATCAATTGTACACAAAGATCTTTTTTTTATGTAAGATGCAGATACAATGAATATATGGATAAGTATATTTTATTGGTGTAAGGTTGCAGAAAATGTGTTTAAAAGCAAGAAAGTAAAATTGTAATAAAATTACTGATGAAACTAAACAAAAGAATGAGAAATGTTTATGAAAATAATAAAGAAGAATTACCACATTCACCTGAATTTGCAAGACAGCTGACAAATAAATCAAAATTAATTCTAAAACATTATTTTTAACTGATGAGAATAAAACTCAAAGGAAGGGGCCATAAAAAAAAAAGCTTAGTACTAGAGATAAAATGTTAGTTTCAGCCTGAAAAGTATATTTATTTAAAAACAAAATTAAAAATATTAAAAACATATCATTCTAGGATAACAAAACTTAAAAATATAGAGCTAGTGGAAAAGACTTGGTTAGAAGGAGAAGAACAAAGATAGTATGAAAGATTTGAAAAGAGACGACAGAGGAATACATGAAAAACTGGTTGAGAAGGAAAAGAACAAAGAAAGCAAAAAGAAACATGGAGAGAAGAAGAAACTAAAAAAAAGGAACAAAAGAAAGAAAAAAAGGAAAAAAGATACAAAAAGCAGAAAAATGATAGACAGAAGGAAAATAGGTAAGATTTTGTTTGAAGAAAAATAACAAAGAATCTAAAAAAGACTGAGAGGAAAACGAACAAATCAGGAAAGATTAGGAAAGAAGAAACAAAGAAAACAAGAAAGATATGAGGAAGATATATATATATATATATATATATATATATATATATATATATATATATATATATATATATATATATATATATAAAGCAGAAAAGAGATGGATAAAAGAAAAGCAAGGAAAATAGGAAATATTTTGGCAAACGAAGAAAAAAACAGGAACGACTTGGAATGAACGAGAAAATCACAAAATATGAATGACTCAGAAAAGTGGAGTAAAACATGTCCCCGGAAGATAACAACAACAACAAAAATAAATACATAAATATACAAGAAAAGAATAAGTCTGATAAATTGAAAACATTGTGAATGAAATATTCAACATGAAAATGTTTTATTACTTCAATATTCTATTTAAGTGAACAGACAATCTAATATAGAAAGATGTAATTTAAAGTCATATAACATTCATCTATTTTCACTAAACTTCTTCTTTTTGTTATATTACATCTATTGATATATCTTCTCCAACTTTACAACCCTTGACACTTTCAATGCCTTGCTTGACATGTTAGTCGTCTTACACACAATATTTCTTTAAAATCTAAGTTATATCTCAACATTCTGCAATCACACGAGTCCAAAACAACCATCTAGGAAATTCAGTCCATAAATCCAAAAATTTGTTCCATAAATTATTGATCAAGAATTCCACCTCCACTCGTTCAAGAATATCTTTCAACCTAAGCAAGTTTTAACAGTTTTAATTTGAACAGGGTGCATGCCATATAAATTCAGTGCTTGTTCTACATTAGTCATCATCATCCTCATCATCATCATGTTGCACTATCAGCACGGATATCCCTGACCCTCTCGCACCACCCCTCCCTATCGTCCATTGTTTCTGGTAGGTCTTCAGGGCTGCATCCCATATTGGCACTGAGCTGCTGTATCTAGGTTAGAGTTGGTCGTCCTGCCTTTGCTCATCCATGTGAAGGGGTCCACAGGAGTATATCACTTATGAGCTCATCCATACTTCTCCAGCAGTGTCCCGCATTTCTGGTTTGTCTAAATTTGTTAGTTTCCGTGATGGGTGGTAGGTGGCTGTACAGCTGCTGGAAAAAACAATCAACTTGCATTGTGTTTTGTCAAATACTCCTATGAATACAAGATAGCAATTTTATAATACATCATTTTAGAATACTTATTACATTTAGCACATCAAATTTATATACAAATGTTAGACTAGAATGGAACAGAAACGATTTTGGGGAGACCCATGAAGTAATGGCTAATGTGCCGGACAGTGACCTCCAAGTGAGTTTGAACTTCAGATATGCTTTTACATTCGCTTTCAGACTAATACCCTTGTAAAAAGTTATGAATCCCCTTATCCTACCGGCCATTGGGTATCACTGATATTCTTCTACAAGGATGGTTTAAGGATACCTATGAAGGTTGATATGCTTTTAAACAAAGAAACCAAAATAAACTGAAATCATAAGCTTTAAAAGTAAAGATTACTCCTTCACTGCAGTCCATTGCTTTAACCATTAGATCATGAGGACACCCCTTTTAGATTTGGTATATTACCTTCAAACTAGTATGACTATTACTTTTGATAGAATAACAATAAATTATTCTCCCTCCATGTATGGGTAAATAGTAGGACAGACTTGGTTCTTCCGCCTTGGTAAGGCAACTAGTCCAGGAGAAGGAAAACTATGAATTCAAACCAGTTAAACTCCGCTTAAAAACTAACCTTGTGTCATATCCTGCTCGAGCAGAGGGGTTGGTAAATATGGATACAATAACTTGCAATTTTATATCATAATTAAGGCTGTGACAGATGAATTGTTTGTATCTAATATCTTTGTGTTTAATATTTTCTTATTCTGTTCTTCGCATCACTAATGATAACCAGCTGTACTTACTTGTACTTGTATCGGCTTTCACCCTGGTCGGATAGAACCAGCTTCCTCCTGAGCAATGCTCATTGAAGAAGATACTTTGGGATTAAATTAAGGGAAGGGTCCCAAGTCCTACCCGGTAAAACCCCTGTTTGCCGCAAATTTTCCACAGACGCATTGACAGAGCGACCCGAGGCCACTGGTTGCCGGAACAAACACCTCCTGGATTTTCACCAGAGCCCCTTTAGCCAGGTTGTGGCCCTAATACCGCTGGGTCCAGACCAATCCTCCTTCGGTGGCCCTACCAGGAACCAAAGTTCTCAACGGCATAGCTCGTTGCCACGGCACTGCCACGTTGAGGAGGGGTTGGACTTCAACTGTATAGCAAAGTTATCTGAATCTTAATACTTCAGATAACATCTATATTTTCAAAATGATATTGGAAATTTGAATTGAGAAGAGAAGTTTGCAGCAAAAATTTCCAAAATTTATTTAAATATGTACAATGATTTCAATGCTTAATTTTGCATGCAAATCCAGTATGGAAATAAAATTTAAATCTATGTTATGTGGATAGAAATATCAGATTTTCTATCTAATTTTTAGTTGGAAGATTGATTGATTGATTTTAATAGCATGTCAACAAATCAGGGTTATTTTATAGCCGAGTTTAGAGAACTGCATAAATTCTTCATTTATATTTACATTTTTTGTGTAATTTAAGGGGTTTTGTACACAGTTGTTTGATATCAAGTATTCCTATGCAATACAAATAATTTGCAAACAGTTCTATGATATCAAGTATTCCAACTAATAAAAATGATTTGCAAACAGTTTTATTTGGCCCATAGATGAGATCCTAACAAGTATTACTCTTTTGGGTCAGAATTTACCTGAGAGTAACTGCAGTGAAGGAGTACTCTTTACTTTTAAAGCTCCAGAACTGAAGACTCCCTATCAAGATGCTGTTTACTCAGCTCTTTTTTGAAAAGTCTTAAAAAGTCTTTACAAGGAATACAGCCAGTAAATCCAAAGCCCTGCCAACATCTTTGTAAAAGGTAAAAAATCTGGAAGATTTTACATATATCCTTATGAATGGAATTATTGGCTAGCTGTTACTTTTTTTAGTTTATAGAGAATAACTTTTTAAATATAGTAGTAGTTTAATTTTTCTGTCATACAAATGAATAATAATATTTCATATATATAATATTTCATATATATAATGTTTCATAATGTTTCATATATATAATGTTTCATATATTCCATAATGTTTCATTTATGTAATGTTTCATATATATAATGTTTCATAATGTTTCATATATTCCATAATGTTTCATATATGTGATGTTTCATATATATAATGTTTCATAATGGTTCATATATTCCATAATGTTTCATATATGTAATGTTGCATATATATAATGTTTCATTATATTTCATATATTATTGGCTAGCTGTTACTTTTTTTAGCTTATAGAGAATAACTTTTTAAATATAGTAGTAGTTTAATTTTTCTGTCATACAATAATAATGTTTCATATATATAATATTTCATATATATAATGTTTCATAATGTTTCATATATATAATGTTTAATATATTCCATAATGTTTCATATATGTAATGTTTCATAATGTTTCATATATTCCATAATGTTTCATATATGTAATGTTTCATAATGTTTCATATATTCCATAATGTTTCATATATGTAATGTTGCATATATATAATGTTTCATTATATTTCATATATTATTGGCTAGCTGTTACTTTTTTTAGCTTATAGAGAATAACTTTTTAAATATAGTAGTAGTTTAATTTTTCTGTCATACAATAATAATGTTTCATATATATAATATTTCATATATATAATGTTTCATAATGTTTCATATATATAATGTTTAATATATTCCATAATGTTTCATATATGTAATGTTTCATAATGTTTCATATATTCCATAATGTTTCATATATGTAATGTTTCATAATGTTTCATATATTCCATAATGTTTCATATATGTAATGTTTCATATATATAATGTTTCATTATATTTCATATATTATTGGCTAGCTGTTACTTTTTTTAGCTTATAGAGAATAACTTTTTAAATATTGTAGTAGTTTAATTTTTCTGTCATGCAAATGAATAAGTTGGCCAACCATAGCTGAGGATGACCCAAAGGCTTCCTTTTCAGTAGCTACTACATCAAGGTGCCAGAAAGATTGCTACTTCTTTCCCTGAATTGCTCCACTTAATCTTGATCTGTACTTTATAGTACTGAGTATTAAGCAAGGAAGCATCAAGTACTATTTTTTGAATCTTTGGTATGACTGGACCAGGGATTGAACCCTGTTCTCCCTGACCATTAGTCAACCACTCTAAGCATTATGCCAATGGGTTTGTCTATAAAGATGAATACACAAGAAGAAATTTCTTACAACAATTATATATAACAACGAAAATATATATATAGCAACACCAAAACTGAAAAAGAAATTCCTATTTGGATAACAATCGAGGATTCTGAATATACGTGGTGCCTTCAATAAGTTTCCAGACTTTTTGTACAAGCATTTAAAATTGTCATAGACTCTTGAACATTCAGTATGTTATTGCTATACATCTTATGACATGACTGTTCAATTTTTATGATTTCAGGTTCAAATCAACAGCTACAGCAGCAATTGGAATACACCATATTAAAGCCTGATTGTCACAGCTGGTGAATTTCAAAAATGCAATCTGGATGTGAGGACACTTTAGAAGAATGATATGCAATAAAATTCTGTTTTAAACTTGGAAAAAATGCCACAGAAACGTATGGAATGCTTCAGACTGCTTTTCGACCATCTTGCATGAATTGAGCATCAGTTTTTGAGTGGTATAAGAGATTCAAGGAAGGCAGGGAGTCTGTGAGGGATGATGAGAGGTGTGGGAGGAGTAAGGAAATCAATACACTAGTGTTGATTGGTCAAAGGGTTAGGGTTAGGGTTACTATGGTGCGGTTTTAAGGAAGTTCAGGAAGAGGTTCCGTTGGAAGAGGTCAGCACTCTTCAAATCGGGTCAGTGGCATTTCCACCAAGACAATGCACTAGTCCACAACTCCATCCTTAACACAGACTATTTGACCAAGAGGGGCACCAAGAGAGTTCCTCAGCCTCCCTATAGTCCAGACCTTGTTCCCTGTGACTTTTGGTTATTCCCTAAGCTCAGAGGCTGTCATTATGAAACAATTGAGGAAATGAAAGAGGCTGTGATGAAGGTCATTGACACGCTCACACAAGAGGACTTCCATGGAGCGTTCCAGAAGTTGTTGGAACGGTACAAGTGCATTGCAGCTGGAGGAGATTACTTTGAAGGGGACTAAAGTTTCATGTGTGTAATATCAATAAAAGTGCCCATACGAAAATAGTCTGGAAACTTATTTAATGATTTTCGTAGTTTAAAAATAAGAACCAAGATTATCGAGGTCTTCAAGTTAGGCAACCAGTCTGATATCATTTTTAAACAATTTACTTTGCTAAAATCTATCTTCAAGAAATCTTGTTGGTCATATCATAAGATATTCTTTCAATAATTGTAAAAAACTGCCCAAATATTACAATGACAGAAATCAGAAGTGATAAGAAGTACTATTCATCATCATCATGTCGTGCCACCAGCACTGATATCCCTGACCATCTCTCGCCACTTCTCCCTATCATTCATCGCCTCCAGAAGGTCTTCAGGGTTACATCCTGTGTCTTCACATAGCTGTTGTATGTAGGTTCGAGCTGGTCGTCCTGCTTTTGCTTGGCCATATGTGGGGGTCCATGGGAGTACATCACTTACGAGCTCGTCCTTGCTTCTCCAGCAGTGTCCTGCATGTCTGGTTCGTCTAACTTGTATAGTTTTCGTGATGGGAGGCAAGTGGCCATATAGTTGGTGTCTCGTGGGGTGTTGTCGCCAGGACTTGTTCAATATTGCTCTCAACATTCTTGTGTAGTTCCTATCTAGCTTCTTCTCCAGCTGTTTAGTTAGCGTCCATGTAGTGCATCCATATAGCAGTATCGATACAACTAGAGCCTTATAGAGAGAAGATACACAAGTAAGCTGATCTCATAAAATCTCCTTTTCTAAAGGCAAGTCATTTGAAAGCTTATATAGAAAACATATTGATAAGCCTGTCTCATTATGTTAGAATATATTATGATCAGATGAGACAAAAATACAACTTTTAGAGCATAAAGAGAAAAAAATCTATTAAGAGACATCACAGTGAGGGATCTAAGTCAAAGAAATTGTGTCAACAAGAAAACATGAAAAAGAGATTATCATACTTTGTATGTGTTTCTCTGCAAAAGGAACAGGAAACTTAGTAAAACTTAAAGGCATAATGAAAAAAGCAGATTGTCATAAAATATTAGATGTCAACTTGAAAGTGTCTTTTAGAAATCTGAAACTGAAACATTGTTGGGGTTTTAAACACAGCTTAAAATAGTTTTCAGTTTGTTCAGAAATATCTTGAGGATGAGAAAAGAAAAGTTTTACCTTGACTTTCATAGAGTTTTGATCTGAATCAAACAGAGAAATCATGGAATGAATTAAAAAAAAAAACGTATAAAAGCCAAATGAAAAATTAACAATAAATCTGCAACAATTTGAAGATTATGCCCCTGAATAGAGATAAATATCCTTGCAGACATTTGTTCTAATCTCGTCAGAGGTTATCAAAAAGGGCAAAAAATAGAACAGAAAAAGTTTTAACTTAAATGTCAAAAAAAAAAAAGAAAAGAGAAAGATAAAATTGATTATTAATTTTGTTGCACCATTAATTAAAGACATTTGTTTTCTTTTGTTTCTAATGTTTTTTTGATATCTACAATTTGTACATTGTATTTACTAACTTCATACCAATAGCTACTGCAGTTTCTCGGGAAAATGAGTAGAGTGTTCGCCAATGTTCAGGTAGACCAGAATTCATTCCCAGGTCGAGTTCTACTAAAGGCTCAAAAACTGGTACTTGTTGTCACCTTGCTTAACACATAGCCTTATAAGGTAAGGATCAAGTTCTACCAAAGGCTCAAAAACTGGTACTTGT
This sequence comes from Sepioteuthis lessoniana, assembly GCA_963585895.1. Classification (NCBI taxonomy): domain Eukaryota; kingdom Metazoa; phylum Mollusca; class Cephalopoda; order Myopsida; family Loliginidae; genus Sepioteuthis; species Sepioteuthis lessoniana. The sequence goes on from CAUZXS010006390.1 coordinate 19,111, forward strand.
TGCCACCTTGCTTAACACATAGCCTTATAAGGTAAGGATCAAGTATAAAGTGGAGCAATCCTGGGAATGGAGTAGTGCCCTCCCCTACACCTTTGTGTAGTAGCTATTGAAAAGGGAGCCTTCCAGTCACCCTCAACTACTGTTGGCAACTTTTTTAGACCATACCAATAATTCTCGTTATAACTCTGTGAACTTACATACTTACATATTTATGGCCCAGTTAGCTGGGGCTGTTGAATACACCAACTGTAATTCTGCAGAGGGACAAGAATACCCCTGACAAGTGTCCTAGATATGACACTAAGCCGAATAGTGAGGTTCAAGTAATGCTAGAGCTTTAGGGAATGCAAAGCACCTCCTCATAGTCATCGCTCCCAGGTCCTCTCAGGCCCAGAGTGGTAGCACCTGATAAGGTTCTATCAATGAGTCAAATTGAACTAAACAACGAACTTATGCTAAACTGAATTGCTTGAAATAAAACTGTTTTGACTTTTAAACTGCATTCTTATGGTAAACTGAATTGTTTGAAAGAGAGCTGTTTTTGACATTGGAACTGTACTTATGCTAAACTGAATTGTTTGAAATGGAACTATTTTGATATTTAACAGTATGTAAACAAAAACTATACTTATACGAAACTGCATTGTTTGAATTAGAACTGTTTACTAAACTGAATGGCTTGAAATAAAAATGTTCCTGAACAATTACACAGTGTTCTTATGCTGAACTGAATTGTTTTAGATAGAACTGTTTATTTGCATAAAAATTGATTTGGCATTTAATAACCAATAAAGGTTGATATGCCATAAAACCCAAACAAACAAACAAACAAACAAACTATTCACTTGATAGGGTCCTATCTATAGGTCAAAGAGAACTAAACTGAACTTTTGCTAAATTGATTTGGCTTAGAATCAGAGAGTTTTGACATTTAAACTGTGTAATGCTAAACTGAATTGTTTGAAATAGAACTGTTTTGACATTTGACTGATTGTAAACAAAACCTATACTTATACTAAACTGAATTGTTTAGAATTTAATTTTGTGTTAAATGACCCGAAAAGGATTGATTCGCAATAAAACAAACCAACCAACCAACCATTATATATATATATTTATATAAAGCTTAGGATAGTATGGACAGAGTTAACAGTGCTTTGTGACAGCCAGTTTCTTATGGTGTCTCCAGACCGAGGCTCACTTAACTTCAATCAAAATATGCTCTATCACCAATATTGAGCAATCTTTATTTATAAATATTGAAAATTAGATTATCATTAATCATATATATATATATATACATATATATATATATATTTGAGGGTCATACAATAAATAAAAATAATTTTTTCACTGGAGTTGACAATATGATGAACTGTTTAGAGTTACACCTTTTTCAAGAAAACTCAACAGTGATAAGTCCTTTCAAGTCTTGGAAGATTATTACGTTCATTACTGACAACTGAACTCAGAACTGTTCTTTTACTATAGAGTGTGTTTTCATTCCGTGGAGTGTGTTTTCAATTCAGATTTATAGTGACAAACCCAAGTTTAGCCAACTTGTCAAGATAATTCCGCCTTAAACAAGTTTCTCCATACACATCACACATTCTTGTGGAAATTACCCATAGTTTGCACTTATCAACCACCCAAAATTTGATGACAAAGATCTGTTTAAGCTGAGAGAAGTTTTTAGTTTGTCATCATTTTGAATAGCCTCTAAACAAATATTTCTCCAAGATTAATATAAACTTCACTATAAACCGATTTCAAACAATAAAGTGTATATATCCATGGGAAAAAGTTTGAAAAAAAATCATTTTGCTTTTTTCCAAAAAAATTATGGACATAATAACTCTGTTACTCAAGTTTTATATATTCCATAATGTTTCATATATATAATGTTTCATGATGTTTCATATAAGACATAATGTTTCAGATACATAATGTTTCCTATATATTATGTTTCATACATTCCATAATGTTTCATATATATAATGTTTCATGATGTTTCATATAAGCCATAATGTTTCAGATGCATAATGTTTCCTATATATAATGTTTCATAATGTTTCATATATTCCATAATGTTTCATATATATAATATTTCATATATATAATGTTTCATGATGTTTCATATAAGCCATAATGTTTCATATATATAATGTTTCATAATGTTTCTTATATTTCATAATGTTTCATATATTGCAAAATGTTTCATATATATAATGTTTCATATATATAATGATTCATATATTCCATAATATTTCATATATATAATGTTTCATGATGTTTCATATAAGCCATAATGTTTCATATACATAATGTTTCCTATATATAATGTTTCATAACATTTCATATATTCCATAATGTTTCATATATATAATGTTTCATATATATAATGTTTCATGATGTTTCATATAAGCCATAATGTTTCATATAAGCTATAATGTTTCATATATTTCATAATGTTTCATATATTCCATAATGTTTGATATATATAATATTTCATATATATAATGTTTCATATATTTCATATATATAATGTTTCATAATGTTTCACATATTCCATAATGTTTCATAGATGTAATCTTTCATATATATAATGTTTCATAATATTTCATATATATTCCATAATGTTTTGAATGAAATGTAGTGAAAGTGGCCTGTCTAGTGTCAATATAGCATGAGGTTTAGTCATGTGATATAGCGTTATTGTGCAAGACATTTACATGAAAGAATAACAGGATTAGGTATAAAAAATTTAAACGATGAAAAAAATTTATTTTTCCTTTTTAGCAGTCTAAAATAGAGACGAATAAATCATGTGATTAAATAGGGTTATTTTTAAATGGCATTAGAGAAATTTGTTGATATGTCTACACTTAGATACCAATTCACCTCTATTCTTTAGTAAATTGGTCTCAGCATGTTCCAGTGTTGATAAATCTAATACCTATTCTCCTATTATGGGATTGAGCACTCTTTTCATCCAAAAACTTTTCTTGTCTGCAATTCTTAACATATATAATCTAATGCAAAGACAAGATAAACTCTGGAAAAAATATTTATAAGAACTTTTCCATTTTTTAACTAAATATATTCACAAGAAAGACTCCAGCCTAAAGCGCACATGAGTTTTTGTATCTGTTTGTTATGTAATATAATAGGATATTTCTTTCTTCTACTTTAAGTCTCCGTGTGAGCCAAGGTAAAAATCTATGATTACAAATGCAAGACATTACATTTACTCTTGTCATACTGTATATGCATTTGTATCCTGGTAATATTTGTAATATTCAAAGAGTATTTGTCTATCTCTGGATAAATGTGTAACAGACCAATAAACATCTCACTCTTGTTTTTGATATCTTTTTCCCTCTCTCTCTTTCTCTCTCTCTCTGTATATATATATATATATATATACATATACATGTGTGTGTGTGTGTGTGTGTGTGTGTGTGTGTGTGTGTGTGTGTGTGTGTGATTAACCATAATTAATCAGAATAATTTATGACCCCTTTCCTAACCATTATTCTGGAAAGAACCATATAATACATTCATATAAAATCTTTGATACATAACCAAAAATTTAATTGCTTGAAAATGATTATAAGACACCCAAAACACTTGTAGGGAATATATACATATAAAGAATAAATAAAAAAAAAACTAATATCAAAATTGAAATCACTTTTTCTTTATAAAATATTTACTTTCCTCTTATTTAATTTACAACAATTTCTTCCCACACACAGACATATAAATACATATACATATATACATATATATTTAAATATAGATCTAAATTAGCACAGTCTAGACACAAAGTCAGTATTGATTGTAAGTTTCTTGCCCAGGTGATCACCAGATCACGAGGTTTCCATATTGTGAGTATCCCTTTATATACTGTTGCGTTGGGTATAATGAGAAAGGTGGTCTATTTTGTGTTGCATTCTGGGAAGACTGGTCTTGATTATTCCGCATGCTTATTTATATGACTATATTATATTTACTTCAAGATTTCTTAATTTGTGTAGTAATGAAGGAGTTACAGATGAGGGAAATTCTTCTTTCTTTAGGCAGTAGTTGAAGTTGATTTTCTCCATAATAAATCAAGCTATATATATTGTGTTTGTATACATGTTTGTGCCTACATCACTTCAAAATCAGTCTTGTCTGACATTTTCATTCATAAGCCAATGAATGCTTACCATTCTGATTACAAGATTAAAAACAATCTAATGTTAGAAAGAGTTTGATTTATTCAAGCTAAATTAAAATCAAAATTGAAAATATTCCTATTTCACTAACGATGTTGAATTTGGTAAGACATTTGCAAAACAATATTTTTTCTTCAGTCCTTTCTTCTAAATCTTAATGAGAATTCTACTTCAAAATTTCTGTGATGCGATTGATGCATTTTTTGAAAATAATTCAACTAAAAAAATTGTCATTACTTTCGTAGCATTCAAATGTTCACCTCCACTTTCCAAACTATTATCTGATCAAATCAGGTTTTCAATTATTTTTGGCATTACTTTTAAAATCAACTATGAAGAGTCCAAACTAGAAATTATCAAAATAAAGTCATTTCCATAACCAAAGCAAACTGAAAGTCTATTTTCCATTTTAAGCTAGAAATTTCAAAATTTTTTAAGCAAGAAATGGAATTTATTTCTTTAGGAAAACAAAAATACAGATTTATTAATATTTTTTGGTTTATATTTTTCATGTTTAATAACTTGCTTTTATGATACAAAATAAGACTCTAGTTATTGGTTTAATATGACATGATAAATAAAGAAATTGCCTTATTGAAAACGTTTTCTTCACACCAGGTATATTTTTTTTAATAAAGATTTGAAAAAAAAATATTTCTGAAATCCTCATTTTATTCAAATTTGTTATTTAAGCAAAACTTATAGCTAAAATGCAAATGCTAAGTATAGTGAAAAACTGTTTACTTAGCCCAGTCACCTAGCGGGGGTGGGTAGAATACACTGACTGCATTTCTGCAGAGGGGTAACATCCCTCTCAATTAGTTTCCTGGATATTACTCTAAATAATCTGATCATGAGGCTCCAGCTATGTTGGAGCTTTGGTGAATGCAGAGTACCTTTTAATTGCCATCACTCCAAGGATTTGGCATTAAATAACCTACAATGATTGATATGCCATAAAAGACAACTAAACCAAATCATATGTATTTAATATACATTTATAAAGAGGATTCGACATTAAATAACCTACAATCATTGATATGCCATAAAACCTAACCAAACCAAATCATATATATTTAATATATATGTATAAATAGAATTTGACATTAAATAACCTACAATGGTTGATATGCCATAAAAAAACCATCCAAACGAAATCAATGCAAACTGTTTACTGACTAGTTAAATTCCTAAATTTTTCTCATCCTTTTTGCCTGAGTAAAAATACTGTTTCCTACACAGTAAAATTTAAAAATAAAGAAAAATAGATTCCTCAGCCAATCAGCCAAAATCCTATAAAACTAAATGGTGTAATAATGGTAATCGTCGTAGGAAATGAACACGGCGACTCGAGTTCAAATCCTGGACGTGAATTATTGTATTTCACATAGCACTCATACCCTTGGGAAAGGTATGAATCCAATAATTCTCCCTCCAGCTATCGGTAAATAGTAGGACAGACTGTGTTCTTAAGCCTTGGTGAGGCAACTAGTCAAGGAGAAGGAAAACTCTGAATTGAAACCTGTTAAACTCCGCATAAAGTTGACCTTGTGTCATATCCTGCCCGAGCGGAGGGGTTGGTAAATAGGATAAAACTAAATTCTACATCTACAACATTGATATATATATATATAAGATATATAAGATTATATATATATATATATATATATATATATATATATATATATATATAATCTTCATGGCTTACAAAACAGCAAGTAAAACTGCACAGCCAATAGCATCTGATAGTCCTTAACTTTCTACCAATGAATAATATTTTTTCACAGATCACAGCTGTCTGTCATAATCTCTCATCCCCGCCCTCAGCATTCTTCCATCTAAGTGAGCAGTACTCTCCTAAATAGGCCAGTCTCTGTAACAAGAGGACACAACAAGGATGTTAAGATAAGACTACTGCTGCCCATGAATAGATATGTAACTGCATGCTTCCAACTGTTCAAGTCTGCATATGTCATCACAACTGCATTGTCATAGGACCTTTTCCAGAAAAAGGTAAGTAGATGAAAAGATTACAGAGGAACATCTATATATCATGGTATTTTTGTGGCCAACACATGTACAACACGAATACCACCTACTAAGTCTTCCTGATTATTACCCACTATCAAGCTGAAGCTAGATAACTAGTAATCATGTCAAACACAGGTGATATATCAAAGTTTTCCTTCTCCTAGTTGAATAACTTGACAAATGATAAGGGATCCAACACTCTAAGGAATAAAGTGCTAGATGGCTATTGAGCAAAAAGCTTCTTCCTCCCTTTAACAAGTCTTGCTTTTTATCTTGCAGGTTGTCAAGCCACCTTTCTTACCAGGCAAACTTAATGGGGATACTGGTTTCAGTCAGATCACTCCAAGCACAACTGTTACTGTGTAAACCTATTCTACCTGTTCCATAGTCAGGTCCCCAATGAAAACAAAAATTATATATATATATATATATATATATGGGGGGTGCTATTGCTTCTGCTGTAATGAAATGAACTTGATAAGCCAAGATTTGAGCCAAGATTAGATCCTGGATAATACTGTTTGCCATTCACTTTATACTAATTCCTTTGAAAAGGCATTAATCCATTTCTTTACGACCAAACTAATAGAAGGGTAGACTAAATGCTCGGCCCTTGTTTGGACAACAGCTCTTGAAGAAAGAAAAGATCTTAATTCAAAACCTTTAGAATGAGAATCAAGAGAGAATATGTTGCATATTGATGCTCTGCTTTTCTGTTATCAGTTTATCCAAAATGGGTGGCCAATGATACTCAATCTTCTCCACTACAAACAAATCAACTGTATATATAGTCCAACAGTTCACATCTTTAATGCATATATATAGAAAGAGACAGAGAGTGAGTGAAAGAGAGAAAGATATGAATTGATAGATAGAAGTTAGAATTGCAAAGACAGAGCCAATGGAGCTTGGTGAGGGTCAGATTCAGTGACCTTTGCAAAGATCAGATTTGTTCTGATAGTCAACTTGTACCAGTAACTGTGTGTATCCTATTCCAACTAAGATCTATAGGGAAATTATGAAATTTTCTTGTCAAAGAAGGTTCCAGATAAAATGGATCAATTTTGGCTCAATTTTTAACATAAAAAATTCTGACATGTGCTCAAGAAAAATCCGAATTTTAATAAACCCAACTTGAAAAAATAAAACACTCAATCACATTTTTTCAACCAATCAGGTGTGTTAAAAAATATGCGGTCACTTTCTTTGTAGTGAATTTGCAGAGCTAATTCACATGTCCATGATCTCACCAAATACTCTAAAAGCTAAATTATCTTCAGAAGAAGTTCAGATAAGTTTATATGAGTTACAGCCTGGAACATATTTTGGTCGGCCATATTACCTGAAACCCGGATCTGGTCATGTGTGTCTTGGCTTTCATGGCAGTCAGTAAGGCTGTCTGATATGGATTTCAGGAAGCCAGTATTCATGTCACAAGTACTAAGACTGGCACTCCTTGAGCCTCAAGAGGATGTTTCCCCAGGCTGTAACCCTCCCTGGAGATGCTAGGTTTATCACTGAGGTGCCTCTCAACAGGCATGTGTGGGCTATGGTCCTGCACTTGGTTCCCATGATAAAAAAGGGGAAAAAGAATACAACTGTATCTGAAGATCCTTAAGCAGCCCTCCTGCTTGACCTCAGGACAATGTATATCAAATTACAACTGTCAACTTGGAAGATAACCTTCCAACACCATGGCTGTTGATAATAGGCTATTATTTGTAGTGACTAAAGACATGGATGATTTCAGTTTAGTTTTCAGATCTGTCCAAATAAAACTTCTCAGTTTAGTTGCATTCACATTAACAGTGTCATTTTATTAACATCAGTCCACTACAAGTAATGGTGACCCCAACATGATGTGAACATGAAAACTTCTAATCTGATATCTGGTCTATCCCTGATATTGAATGCTCTTTATTTACAAATATAGCAAACTGCAATATTAATTAGTATATATATATATATATATATATATATATATATATATAGAGAGAGAGAGAGAGAGAGAGAGAGGTACATCAGTAACTATGTTGCCTCATGAATTGCACTTTATTCAGTGGTGAATATTAATCATCTAGTTTGAACATTATACAGTGAAAATCCCAGACCAAAATTCAGCAAATATTTATGCCAGGCTAAAGATATATTGATCCTTCTTAATATATAAAATTAAGTATATGTAGACACATATACATACTATTATTTTATATATGTATGTGTGTGCATTTGTGTGTGTGTGTGGCTGTGTGTGTGAGGGTGCGCATACAATCATAATTTCGTATATATTTAAAGTGATTTTTGACTTAGAGGCACTGATAACAAATGATTAATATCTGAAGCCAAATGTTCTTCCAATCCTTCATCTCTTTGGTATTAAACCAAATTCTTCTAATTCTCATTCTGAACATTAAACCCTTTTTGCCTACATTGCACATTTTTAAAATATTTTTTCTGATATGCAAATGATTGATTAAATAAGTAAGTAATTTATAGCAGCAATGATAGGATTATAGAAGGTCTTGTAAGGTAAATATTTGTCTGGCTTGTGCTTTATTGCAAACAGGTCATGTGTTACGTGACCTGGCACATTTCACATCGATTTTTTTGTTGGGGGGCACGGGTACATCCATATAATGACAAATCCAGAATCACTTCTCGTGGCTGAATGGTTGAGAATTATTGGGACAGGGGTATGATATACGAAATGTAATAACAAATCTTACATAAAGTACTAACCACTCAAAAGGGGAAAAAATAACAATCTTTGTTTTTAGGGAATGTGTTTGGTTTCTAAATTGAAATTATTTCTTCAGTCAGAAATGTATGACAGAGAGAGAGAGCATGATACAGAGAGAGAGAAAGAGAGAGAGCATTAGAGGGAGAGAGAGAAATAGAAAGAGAGCATGAGAGAGAAAGAGAGAGAGAGAAAGAGAAAGAGAGAAAGAAAAAGAGAGAGAGCATGAGAGAAAGAGAAAGAGAGAGCATGAGAGAAAGAGAAAGAGAGAGAGAGAGCATGAGAGAGAGAGAGATCATGAGAAAGAGAGAGAGAGAGAGAAAGAGAGAGAGAGAGAGCATGTGTGAGAGAGGGAAAGAGAAAGAGAGAGAGAGTGCATGAGAGAGAGAGAGATAGAGAGAGAGAGGAAAGAGAAAAAGAAAGAGAAAGCATGAGAGAAGGAGAGAGTAAATGCAATAAAGAAATCTTGAAAAATAAAACTGATATAAAAAAGACAACTAATTTTTGAGAAAAAATATGGCACCATTTCATTGTAAAAGAACAACAGTGGAAGCCTAAAGAAATGAATTCCAGTTTCTCCATTCTCTCATACAAAAACAGAAAATGTACAGTTAAATTATCTGAAAAAATCCATATCAGTGGTTTTCATCAAATTTCAACACATACATTATATACATATACTGGTCTAGTGGGTAGAGTGTTTGCCAAAGGTCCGGGAGACCTGGGTTCAATCCCAGGTCATGTCATACCAAAGACTTTAAAAATGGTATTTGATACCTCCTTGCTTAACACTCAGCAATATACGGTACATATCAAGGGTAAAGTGGAGCAATCCAGGGAAAGGAGTTGCACGCTACCCTACACCTCGGTGTAGTAGCTATTGAAAAGGGAGCCTTCTGGTCAACCTCGACTACTGTCGCCAACTTTAATTACTTATATATATGTAAAGATGTTTGGTGTAGGTCCAAAGAAAGAATAAAGATATATCTTAAAATAAGAAGGTCCACGAAGAGATTTGTATTTTATGAATTTATTCATTTTGTTCTTACATACCTGTTATATATACGTGTTATATATAGGTGTGTTTCCTGCTTGTTGCTTTCGTCAGAGAACATATGTGGCATGAGGTCTTTTTAATGGGGTACTCTATGAGACTTGAACTCACTCTTGTTTCCAGTTTAAATGACCTTTGGTTGGTCACTCTGGTTTATATAGGGTCATTCTCCCTCTTTCCTGGAATGTGTTTTCTTTGGTCTACTTTACCTGTCTTTGATATTTGATATGTTTATAGTGGCTTGTGTGTGTGTGTGTGTGTGTGTGTGTGTGTGTGTGTGTGTGTGTGTGTGTGTATTGGTGTTGGAGTGGTTTTGGGTATCACTAATAGTTTTTTTTGTGTGAATGTGTATCTTGGGGAGTTTTGTGCTTTTAAATTGACTGGTAGTTCTTTCTCCTTTTCTTGTATATATATACACATGTCTATGTATATATGTGTGTGTGTGTGTGTGTGTGTGTGTGTTTTCAGCTTTTTTCTTTTGTCTGAGAACATGTTCAGCATAAGGCCTAGTTAATGGTTAATATATACACACATACACACACACACACATATATATATAACCATATTTACCAACCCCTCCGCTCGGGCAGGATATGACACAAGGTCAATTTTTTAAGCGGAATTTAACAGGTTTGAATTCAGAGTTTTCCTTCTCCTAGACTTATTTCCTCACCAAGGCTGAAGAACCTAGTCTGCCCTACTATTTACCCATAGCTGGAAGGAGAATAATTGGATTCATACCTTTCCCAAGGGTATTAGCGCTATGTGAAATGCAACCAGTCTCGTCCAGGATTTGAAATTGTGGCGCCGTGTTCATTTCCTACAACTATAATATATATATATAT
>CAUZXS010006390.1:32500-75102 GCA_963585895.1 Sepioteuthis lessoniana
TTGCTTTGGATATTCTATCAACATGATCGTTAAATATGACTACAAATATAAAGAAAGAGGAGGTATGATTAGTCTGCTTCAAGGTTTCAATCTCATAAATGAAATAACTCATATCTGAACTGACTGACAAATTTCTATGGCTCCATAATTTTATATATCATTGAAGCAATCAAACTGCTGTGAAAACTTATTGCTTTGACACAATCTTTCCTGGCAGTTTTATATTCTGAAAGCAACTCTCAGCAAAACGCAGTTATCTTTTTAAAAAATAACTATGCCATCAAATGTGTCTAAAAAAGAGGCCATCTGACTCATTTTTTGATAATTATACCGGGAAGTTCCAAAATTTTCATTTTAAAAAATTACTGTTTGTTTGCAAATTGCCTTTTCTTTTTTCCAAAACTGAATGAACAATTTTAAATCTTCCAATTTAAACAATTTGGTCAAATTGTAGTGGAAATTACAAAGTAGACAGATTTTCTTAAGATATGATAAAAAAGATTCCATTTAATTCAGTGTATAGAGTTTGATTTGTAAAAATAATTTAAAAATATTATGGAAAATGCTTCAATGCAAAAATTGTTGTTTTTTTTTGATAAAAATGAAAAGATCTGAGTGTCCATAAAACTAAAGCCATAAAACTTTCTAAACTACAGGAATCATTTTCCATTAAAAATTATTTTTAGTATTCTAAGTAATATCATTAAAAAAACAGATTAATGTATTACATTTGGAGACTGGAAAATTCTTTAGAAGTAAAATAAAAAAAAATTGTTGAGGAACTTATTAAAAAATATTCCAGTTGACTATAGACATTCAGAAGCAATGTATTTTTTAGTTATTTCTTTGAGCCATTTGAGAGGACTTTAAAATTTGTTATGAAAGCAGAAAGAATAGAATAGATTTTAACTTTTTCCATAATGTTTAATGAAATGAAATTTTAAGAAACGGAAAAAAACAAAGGTAAATAGATGGAAATGAATTTTTAGGCTTAATTTTTTAGATTTTACTCAAAATTATTTACTTTTGGTGATCAGATGAAAAACTTCCAGCAAAGATTATCATTTACTATTTTGACTTTGTAAATTTGATTCATCCTTTCATTACTAATGATATATATATATATATATATATATATATATATATATATAGTAATAAAGTAAGTTGGCTGACAATAGTTGAAGGCAACTCTAAGGGTCTCTTTTTATTAGCTGAATGTAGGGGAGGATCCTACTCTTTTCCCTGGATTGCTCCACCTACCTTATAATGTGGCATGTTAAGCAAGGAGGTGTCAAGTACCATTTTTTGAGTCTTTGGTATTACTTGACTTGGGTTTGAACCCTGGTTTCCCAAGCCATTGATGAATAAATATATATATATATATATATATATATCGCAAGAAAATTTCAATAAATAATCCCAATTGTTTTTTGTCTACAATCTTCCAGAATGTTCAAAAATTTTATTGGATCTAAACAGAAGTAAACTAATGATCAAAAGATCTAAAGAGAACTGAACTAAATAAAGATCAAGAGAGAAGTGAACAAAAAGATCTAAAGAGAAGTGAGCTAAATAAAGATCTAGAGAGAATTGAACTGAAAAGATCTAAAGAGAACTGAATTAAATAAAGATCAAGAGAGAAGTGAACAAAAAGATCTAAAGAGAAGTGAGCTAAATAAAGATCTAGAGAGAATTGAACTGAAAAGATCTAAATGTTGTGTTTTGACCTTTTGACCTGGCCCAAAATGCCATTCAAGGTGATGCACCAGAAGGAAGTGACACATTCCCAATGGCAGTTAGGAGAGGAAATCGCGTGGGCGGAAATTGGCTGATGAAATGGGACAAGCTAAAAAATTCCCATGGTACACTTATAGACTGATGCACTGGAAGAGAGTGACCTGTGAACTGCATGACAGTTATTTCCGCTTGATGACGATCAAACATGCGATTTCAAAGATTGAGTGGGCGTTGAACCATTATATAACTCAGTGGAGTTTGAGTGCCAGTTGGAGCCGAGAAGTGGTAGGGAAAGCCACACCCGGCCGAAGGGGCTCTCAGGAGCCCTAATTGAATTGTTGAAGAACCTTGAGTAACCCTTTTCGAACCCTTGCAATAAAGTGAGAGGTAAATATTTTTTATAAAGAAGTCTTCCTGCGTCTTTATCTTTGCGTCTGTTATTCATTGCGTCTTAATTATTGTGTTGTTGTGATGCCGTAGATGACTATACAACATAAAGAGAAGTGAACTAAAAAGATCTACAGAGAAGTGAACTAAAGATCTAAAGATTTTGGTGAACCCATTATCATTTTTTAAAAATGGTAAAACATTTTTGGTTTGGTTTGTTTTGGTTTTATGGCATATCAAACATTATAGGCAATTTAATAACAAATCATCTTTAGACATATGTATAAGATATATATTATTTGTAAACACATTTTGTTGATAACATTTTTAAATAACCCTACGTGCATTTTTTTGCACACAGTTTAATGGTTCCAAGTATAGCCATGTATTACTAACAATCAATTATATATCAGTCATATGTTTACACAGTTAAAGGATCAAACAGTTCTATTTCAAACAATTCAATCTATAATATGTCATTTATTTGAACACAGTTTAAAAGTCTAACAGTTCTATTTAACCCATAGATAGGACCTTATCAGGTGCTACCACTCCAGGCCATAGTGGACCTTGAATAGATGGCAGTGAAGGGGTAGACCACATTGCCTAAAGATCCAGCATTACTGGAGCCCCACCATAAAATTATTTAGTGTCATATTCTGGACAGTCATTGGTGGGGGGTTTCTTCGCCTCTACAGAGATGCACCTGGTGTATTCTACAGCTTTAGCCAACAGGACTCCAGATAAAAATCAATTTTCATGATAAAGTCAAAATAATGTGTTAAGATAATTTGATCATTGAAATCAAAAACAATTGTTGCAGATAAGAACAAGAAATTAGAACACTTAAGTGTATTAAATACATTTCTTGAACTTCTATTTTAATTATTACAGTTGTATTGCCACATACATATACATAATACATACAAAACATAATCTAAAATAATGACGAACTTCAATGAACGAATGAACACACTTCTTTATAAAAATATACTTCTCATGCTTTATTCTCGAAAGGGTTAATGTTGGTTGTGTGTGAGAGATGAGCTAGAGATGAGGACAGACTGTTATATTGACCCAGCAGTACTTCTTTCTCATCTTGGTTGGGTTGCTCAACTGTGGGTCACTGAGGGCCCAAAGCCCTCTGTCTGCCGTTGGCTCTCAATTTGGCATCTTGCCTCCAACTGACTGTTTTTCAAAATACCCAAATTCTCAACCCATCACTTGCGGGCATGACATCATTCACACTCCATTCTCATTTCCTATCTGGGGTTTATTATGACAATTATGACTGTCATATCCTCTGCACGCGAGTGTAGACTGTACTCAATGTCTGTGCACCTAAACCAAGAGCCGAATAGTTCAAAGACCAACCAAACTGAATGATAAAATATAATTAATGAAAAATGATTAATATAAAAAAATCATTCCGTAATTATATAACATTACTTCATTTGTTTAATATCTTTGAGCCCTGGGCTATTTTTGGTTTGATTTTTCAATATATGCCAAAACACTAAAACTTTAGTAACATAGAGTCAGAGAGACATTCCTCTATGCACATGACTGAAATATTGAATAGCATTTGACTTTCATATTTTGTATTGAAATAGAAACTGTCTCTTCCCATGTTACTTATTACTGAAGCTATACATGTTGTGATGACTTTCACTTACCTTAAACAAAAAGAATGCACTGCTTCACATATCTTTCATGTATGCAGCCATTTGTTATATGATTTGTGTGCACACACACAGGCATGAGACCTTAATGTTACTATCACTAATAAATATGCATAAGTTATCATGTATATAAGGACTCGTAAAAAGTGACACAGAGAATTTTGACAATAACCATTGGAAGAGAACAAAAACATAAGTGATTCTTGGTAAAAAAAATAGAGAGCAGAACTTCATGGATTATAGAGAGAAGGAATATGAATACTGTTTAATTTTTTTGCTAAGAGGAAACAAAAGCAAGCTCTGTTTTAGAATTGCTGTTTTGACAGCTATCAGAGGGACATGACTTGCAAGGAGAAAAGAAACGAGTCTTTTGATATTTTTTGTTAGGCTTGCTACAGTTTATAAATGTGTATTACACTTGTCATTTTTCTCCAAGTTAAAAAATTTCAAATTAGGGAAAAAAAATATTTACAGAGTTTTCTAATCTACGATCTAAAACACAATGATTAGTTTAGTATCTTTTGAAATAGTTTGTGTACATAAACACTCCCGAAGAGACATATACTCTTTGTATGATACTGAAATACATCTAGGGGTTGACCTCATGCCATGGTGGCTAAAGCACTAGATTGTGGAATCATAGAAAGTGAGTTCAAACTCCAGTCGTGCTATTACCATATTTACCCAATCTCTCCACTCGAGCAGGATATGACACAAGGTCAATTTTTAAGCGGAGTTTAACAGGTTTGAATTCAGAGTTTTCCTTCTCCTAGACAAGTTGCATCACCAAGGCTGAAGAACTTAGTCTGCCCTACTATTTACCCATAGCTGGAGGCAGAATAATTGGATTCATAGCTTTCCCAAGGGTATTAGCGCTATGTGAAATGCAATCAGTCTCATCCAGGATTTGAACTCGTGTCGTCGTGTCCATTTCCTACGATGATAACCATTACACCATGGGCACTTCCAGTCGTGCTATTACATTGACTTTCAGACCAATACCCAGGGGAAAGGTATGAACCCCTATCTTCCCAGCTATGGTTTAAATCGTACCACTTCTGTTCTTCTAGAAGGATGACTTTGGCATTATATATCCTAAGAAGGTTGATATGGCATTAAAAAACAAAACAAAACAAATAAAATGAATCAAGAAGTAAAGCACCAACTTTGGAGCTCTAAAGAGTATGGAGTCACCCCTTTATTGCCATTAATTCCACACTTACATTGACTTGGAGTAGAAGGATCTGCTAGCCTCCAATCTATGGTGGGTGTCCTTGTGGTTTAATGGTAAAAGTGATGGACTGCGGAATCCAGTCGCGCTATTACATTGACTTTCGGGCAAATACCCTTGGGAAAGGTAGGAAGCCCTTATCCCTCCAGCTACATGTTAAATAGTACCACTACTGTTCTTTTAGGAGAATAGCTTTGGCATTAAATAACCTGCAAAGGTAGATTTGCCATTAAACAAAGAAACCAAACCAATCTATAGATCAAATAAACCTGTTTGAAAATCCTTAGTATTAAATAGGAATACCTGAAACGATATAACCGTGTAACAACAAATGTTTAATAAGTAAGAATATTTACTTGTAACCAAATAATTGTTTAAAAAACTGACCTTGCCATTAAATAACCCGAGGACAGACTAACCAACGACCAAGACAAATATACACACAAATAGATTGAGAGAAAAGCACATATGCATATATATATATATATATATATATAAATCAATACCACAGTTGTTTTAACAATAGCTTTCTGATTTGTACTGTTGTATCTCTACTATATTTGTAAGAAACATTTTCCTTTGATTATAGAAATCATTAAACAGCTTTTCTCATTTTTCAATAATACTGCAAGTTACTTCGTTGAAATTCTGTAATTTTAAAAGAGAAAAATGCATTGTTGTATAAAAAAATTAAGAGAAGAGAGGTTGAAATGTTTTTTTGTCTCACATTCCAATTTCTAATTACTCTGCTCAGATCCCTTAGTTTCCAGCTTCACACAAATAAAAGAATTTACAAACTCAATTATGCATATTAGTTTGCAAAAATACATTTCTGATAAAACTAGATAAGAAAAGGTTGATGAATGTTATTCAATGAATCAATATTAAAATCAGAAGGAATAAACAAATGCTTTAATATTCCCACATTATTTTTATATCTCATATATCATAGATCAATTTTTTTCTATCATATCGTACTTTCTATTATATGTATGTTAATACAAATATATTTTTGAATAACAATTGTATAGAAAAAAAACAATTGATATACATATGTTTTTTCTTCTTTATTTAAACAGATTGAGACAAATAACAAAAATGTTTCCCGAACAAATTTCCATTTCTATTAATGTTGTCTCTCTCTCTCTCTCTGTCTCTCTCAATATATTCTTCTTCGAAAGAATTGAGCACTCTGGTAGCCGATAGGGTATAAAAAATGTAAACAAAGGCTGCTACTGCTGTTTCTAAAAATAAAAATACCTTAAAATTCCCTTAGCCAACGTGGTCCACTTGGTGGACGAGTGGTCTGAAACACAGTCTAACGTAAAGTTGGACGGGTTTCGATCCCGGCTTCGAGCGTCCTGCGTGTCTAGCCACACTGAAGAGTTCTGATAGAACGAAACAGTCTGTCTGTGGATGACTATATATATATATATATATATATATATATATATCAATGATGGAGTGTGCTTTATTTAAGAATAAAAAGTGCTCAATATCAGTAATAGTATATGTATCTAAGTTAGGTTATCACTGGCAAAGTCAATGGTGCTTGGTGACCGTCACTTTCTTACATATGTGATCATCAGACCAAGACTTTATAAGCAAGAAACTGAGCCACCACTAAGATTTGCTGACAGTCTACACTATGCAAACTAAGATATATATATATATATATATATATATATACATAAAAGAAAAAACTTTAAAGATTACTCATATTTTTTGTGATGAAATTTATTTCAGCAAACCCAATATTCTTTCAAAATGTTAGATCTGCATCTTCAAAGAAATAATGAGAAATTTTCTAATGAAATATATATATACGGGGTGCATTCAATAAGTTTCCAGCCTTTTTTTTGTACAGGCATTTGAAATTGTCATAGACTCTTGAACATTCAGTATGTTATTGCTATACATCTTATGAGATGACTGACCAATTTTTATGATTTTAGCTTCTAATGAACAGCTACAGCAGCAATTGGAAAACACCCTACTAAAGTCTGATTGTCAGAGCTGGTGAATTTAAAAAATGCAATCTGGACGTGAGGACACTTTAGAAGAATGATATGCAATAAAATTCTGTTTTAAACTTGGAAAAAATGCCACAGAAATGTATGGAATGCTTCAGACTACTTTTTGACCATCTTGCATGGAATGAGCATCAGTTTTTGAGTGGCATAAGAGATTCAAGGAAGGCAGGGAGTCTGTGAGGGATGATGAGAGGTGTGCGAGGAGTAAGGATGTCAATACACCAGAGTTGATAGGCCAAACGGTTAGCATTAGGGTTACTATGTTTAGGTTTTAAGTGAGTTCAGGAAGAGATTCCGTCGGAAGAGGCCAGTGTTCTTCAAATCGGGTCAGCAGCATTTTCACCAGGACAATGCCCCAGTCCACAATTCCATCCTTGTCACAGACTATTTGAGCAAGATGGAAATCAAGACAGTTCATCACTCTCCCTATAGTCCAGACCTTGCTCCCAGTGACTTTTGGTTATTCCCTAAGCTCAGAGGCTGTTGTTATGAGACAATTGAGAAGATGAAAGAGGCTGTGAGGAAGGTCATTGACATGCTTACCCAAGAGGACTTCCATGGGGCTTTCCAGAAGTTATTGGAACAGTACAACAAGTGCATTGCAGCCGGAGGAGATTACTTCGAAGGGGAGTAGAGTTTCATGTGTGTGCTATCAATAAAAGTGCTCATACGAAAAAAGTCTGGAAACTTATTTAATGATCCTCATATATATATATATATATATATATATATACATACAATACAAAAGAAAAACCTTTAGAGATTACTTATTTTTTTTGTAATGAAATTTATTTCAGCGAACCCAATTTTCTTTTAAAATGTTAGATCTGCATCTTCAAAGAAATAACGAGAAATTTTCTAATGAAATATATATATATATATATATATATATATATATATATATTTACATATTTATATAAATATATATATAGATGTATACCATATGTTCCTGTATGAAGAGATTATTTTTTTTCTTTTACAGACCTTTTCTTCAAAACTTATTTAATGTATACATCTAAAAGTTTTCATTCCCTCTATCACAGTTTTCTTGATTATCTTGTTTTATCTCAAGTTAATTTTAAAACTGTTTAATGTATTTTAGTGAACATTGATAAAGAAGAGAAAATTAGAAATACACACAGGAAATATTTGATTAAAAATAAAAGCAAAGATTAAGCTGGTTGATATTTTCATGTACAAAACTCCATTATCAATTTATTTTATTCTTCATAGATAAATCTACACTTAACCAAATCAATGCATGTCTAGCAAAATTCATATTCAATTAGATACTGGTGGTATCGTTATAGGACTTAAGCCTTGTAACATTTATTATATGAAGAAATCAGAATAATGAAAAATATAGACAATAATGTACAAGGTGATATCAATAAAAAAAATCTTATTGGTTTGTATTGCCCAGTCGGCTGAGGCTGTAGAATACACCTACTGCACCTCTGCAGAAGACTAAGATCTCCCCTCCCTAATGAGTGTCCTGGATATGACACTAAACAATCTGATGGTGAGGTTCCAGTGATGATGGGACTTTGGGGAATGCGGAGAACCCGTACGTTGCCATTGCTCCCTGGTCCAATCTGGCCCGGCGTGGTAGCACCTGATAGAGCCCTATCTATGAGTCAAATAGAACTAACGGCATACGTATGCTAAACTGAATTGTTTGAATTAGAACTGTTTGACTAAACGGAATAGCTTGAAATAGAAATGTTTTTGACAATTAAACTGTGTACTCATGCTAAACTGAATTATTTGAAATAGAAATATTTGCATTAAAATGGATTTGGCATTAAATAACCTACAAAGGTTGATATGCCATAAAACCTAAACAACCAACCAACCAATCTGATTGTATAAAAATCTGATCCAAAAGTTTTATTTAATTAATATTATCAAGACATGCTGACGTCACAGATTCCCTTGAATCTTTTTCCCATTTGTTATTTATTGTTCATAGCAACTTCTCTATGACTGATGTAATCATTATTGTCATAGAAAATGGACATGTAAACAAGAGTTCAAATCCTGGATTAAGCTGTTTGCATTTCACAAATTTTACTAATTCTCTAGGAAAATGTAAAAATCAAACTATTTTCCTTCCATCAATGCAATAAATAGATTATTTCTGCTGTTTATATTTTTATATTGCCCAATAGTGAAGTATTATGCATTTTCTTGTTCATTAATTTTAAACATAAAGGATAAAATGTTGTAAAAAAAAATTTAGGAATTACAATCATATTCTGATGATTGTATAAATGAAAACTGGAATATTATTAAATGGTGGGTTTTACGGGAGCCAAAGTAACATTAAGTCATTCAGCTCATGAGTCAATATCAGTGGTGTCATAGTCTCAATTGCTACTTAGATTCCTTGATTGACTATTGTCTTCTTTATATTCTTAAGGATCCGTGTGAATGCTCCAAATACTGTCACCATCAAATTTCACAACTATTTTAAACTCTCTGTTAATGTCTCCTCAGTTATGCTGCCAATTTCAGCAGTGCTATGGTCTGAACAATTTCAATTGTTCTCTAGGTTTCTAGATTCTCCATTCTATTTTCAAAATTCTTGGAGATTTTCCAAGTACTCTGACCACTGTTATCTGGTAAGGTCCAGATATTTCTCGAATTTTTTGCTTTCATTTATTTCAAAACTATGAATTATAAGAATTTTCTGTTTGCATCGAAAACTGACTTTGAATATGTAGAAATCAACAATTTTGCTGGAATAAAGAGCTTTAAGAAAATCATTCATTACTCAGATTGGAATAAACAGAGAAATGTTAAAGACGACAAACTCTCATCCATAACAGGAATTGGTATTTTGTATTTTTGATTAAATATTTCCTAATGAGCATTCATTGCCAAAATAAGAATTATATTCTATACACTTATAAGTTGTAAACAAAAAAGGAAACAAAAAAAACAAACATGAATTTTCATGGAGATGATGAAGATGTCGATGATTTCTGTTGAAAGCAAACTATCTCAATAGGTCAGCTTATTAAAAAGATAATTTGCTTTAGGTGATATAGAAAAAATGTCAATGCCAATTTAATTATCTTGATATGTCTGAATAGCTTTGAAAATAATATTAATTTAGAATAAATTCCATTATATTGATTCATTCAAAACAGTCATGCACTTGTCTATATGAAAGAATATCCACACTGACTTGCATATTATACACATCCATAAAAATATATATATATATATATATATATATATATATGGATGTGTATTATATATATATACATATATATATGTGTGTGTATGTATGTGTGTGTGTGTATGCATGTGTGTGCGTGTGTTTGTGCCTGCTCGTGTGTGTATGAGTGCACACTTGTGCATTTGTATTTATTTGAATTAATAAAAATATAGCAAGAGAAATTTTTATTTTAGTAAGTCCTCTAAATATTAGTGAAGTTGGCTACCGTAGTTGAGGGTGACCCAAAGGCTCCCTTTTCGGTAGCTACTACACCAAGGTGTAGGGGAAGGGGACACACCTTTCCCTGGATTGCTCCACTTTACCCTTGATCCTTACCTTATAATGCTGAGCGTAAAGTAAGGTAGCATCAAGTACCATTTTTTGAGTCTTTGGTATGACTCGACCTGGGATTGAACCTACACCTCCTGGGCTAGTGGTGAACACTCTAACCATCATGCCAATGTCCGGTAAATATATCAGAAACTTACTTGAGAATGTTCAAGACCAAATAATGCAATCACACACACACACATATATATATATATATATATATATATAGATGCATTTATAGACACTGGAAGCCATCTATTGGTCCTTCCAAGAGCAATGGATGATAGAGATGGATGGTAAATACATTTGAAACTTACTTGAGAATGTTCAAGACCAAATAATGCAATCACACACACACACATATATATATAGATGCATTTATGAACACTGGAAGCCATCTATTGGTCCTTCCAAGAGCAATGGATGATAGAGATGGATGGTAAGTCTAAGGAATCCATGCATGACTAGATGATGATATGCATGCTTAGAAACAGTCACACATGCATATAGTAACATTAGGAATGTTTTTTTTTTCCATAGATGTATAGATATTTACTAAATGATAAATTTTCTTACAAAAAAATACAAGAGTAGACCAGCATTATATTATAATACGTATGTATGCACATGCAGACATACAAATATAGATATACATATATCATTTTTCAAGTGTTTTCATATGTACTATTATACACTTTCATCAAAGCAATATCATTTTGTTTATATGAATATATATATTTGTGCATATGTTTGTTTGTTTTGATTTTATGGCATATCAACCTTTGTAGGTTATTTAATGCCAAATCATTTTTATACAAATAAACAGTTCTATTTCAAAGAATTCAGTTTAGCATAAGTGCATGGTTTAATTGTCAACAATATTTCTATTTCAAGATATTCAGTTTAGTCAAACAGTGCTAATTCAAACAATTCAGTTTAGTATAAGTATAGTTTTTGTTTACACAAAATAGTTCTATTTCAAACAATTCAGTTTAGTGTCAGTACAGTTTCAATATCAATTCTATTTCAAACAATTCAGTTTCACATAAGTACACAGTTTAAATGTAAAAATAGTTCTATCTCAAGCAATTCAGTTTAGTATTAGTACACAGTTTAGTTCTATTTAACCCATAGATACAACACTATCAAGCGCTACCACCATGGGTCTGAGTCAACTTGAGAGCAATGGCAATGAAGGGGTACTGCGTATTCCCCAAAACTCCTACATAACTGGAACCTCACCATCAGATTGTTTAGTGTTATATATATATACATATAGTCAATAAATTTTCAAAGAGGACCTGCATAATGCAGAATGATTCATATCAAAAGTTCAAAGGAACAACAATTTTTTATGTGTACTATGCTAAGGATTTCATATTTTCTAATCCAAGATGCAGGGAAAGAAGTAACTGACACATGAATGATCAAACTTCTTAAATCTCAACTTGCATTATAGCATTTTGGGAATCCATCACTCAGGATATAATATAACATGTGCTGACATTCACTAGAAGGCTACAAAAGAGGGATGCAAAGCTGGGTTCATAAACTATGGCCATATAAAGACCAGACAATATAACAGGAGCATGGCCTAAGAACATGAGATCAGCTCATTACTGTTACTTGATATAAGTGTACACGTGAGTGGTCACCTATCTATAAAAATGAACTCTTCTTTCATTGTTCTACTCCTGACTTTTATTTATCACCAAAGCTGCATATGAATTTGATAGATAGAGTGTACCTAAAAGTATTTAATGACGGCTGGATTTAAAAGTGGTTGGCAAATATTCAACTCATCTTACAAATATGAATATGGTGACAAGAAGTTAAACAAAATTGACAATTATGGCAATTGAATGTGTTGGAGAAATTAATTTGGAAACCTTTTTGATGATCCTATAACTTTGAAAAAGTGAAAATATATCCACCAAATATCATAAACTGATCATTGCTTGGTTTTATTTGGTTTGGTTTTATGGCGCATCAACCATTGTGGATTATTTTATGCCAAATTCTCTTTACACGTATATGTTGAATATGTATGATTTATAAACACATTTTGTTTATGCAGGTGCCCGTGGTGTAATGGTTATCCTCATAGGAAATGGACATGGCGACACGAGTTCAAATCCTAGACGAGACTGATTGCATTTCACATAGCACCAATACCCTTAGGAAAGGTATGAATCCAATCATTCTCCCTCCAGCTATGGGTAAATAGTAGGGTATCCTGGGTTCTTCAGCCTTGGTTAGGTAACTAGTCTAAGAGAAGGAAAACTCTGAATTCAAACCTGTGCAACTCAGCTTAAAAATTGACCTTGAGTCATATCCTGCCCGAGTGGAGGGGTTGGTAAATATGATAAACACATTTTGTTAATAATTTTTTTAAACAAGCCTAAGCTCATTCTTTCGCACAAAGTAAAATGGTTCCAAGTATTGCTACGTATCACAAAGAATTCAATCAGACATCAGACATTTGTTTATACACAGTTAAATGATCAAACAGTTTAAATGTCAAACAATTCTATTTGACCCATAGATCGGACCTTATCAGGTCTCACCACTCAAGGTCAGAGTAGACTTGGAAGCAATGGCAATGAAGGGGTACTCTACATTCCCCAAAGCTCCTGCATTACCGGAGCCTCACAATCAGATTGTTTAGTGTCATATCTAGGACACTCATTTGATGGGGTCTTACCTCTCTGCAGAGATGCAGTCAGTGTATTCTACTGCCCCAGCTGACTGGGTTTATATACTGCTCAGATTTACAAGATGATATTCTTAGACTCAAAAAATAGTATTTGATGCCTCCTTGCTTAACACTCAGCATTATCAGGTGTGGATCAAGGCAAGTGTAGCCAAATCTGGGAAAAGAGTTGTGTCCTCATCCATACCTTGAATTTTAGGTATCGAAAAGGAACCTATGGGTCACCTTTGACTACAGTCGACCAACTTAACTTACTATATGTATCTATATATATATATATATATATATATGAGTACGTCCCTGCTTCTCCAGCAGTGTCCTGCATGTCTGGTTCATCTAACTTGAATAGTTTTCGTGATAGGAGGCAGGTGGCCGTACAGTTGGTGTCTTGTGGGGTGTTGCCACCAGGACTTGTTCAAGATTGCACGCAGCATTCTTGTGTAATTGCCGTCTAGCTTCTTCTCCAGCCGTTTTGTTAGTTTCCATGTACTGCACCCATATAGTAGTATCGATGTGACCGCTGCCTGGAAGATGTGAGGATACGGGATGTTGTCCTGAAGACCTGCCTAGGGCGATGAACAATAGGGAGGAGTGGCGAGAGAGGGTCGGGGATATCCGTGCTACCAGCGCGACATGATGATGATGATATATATGAGGTACAAACAAAAAGTATCAACACAGACTCTTTATTTTCGAAATTTTAACCTTTTAAATTAATTTTTGAGCTCAACAGAGTGAGTTATATAATTATGAGATGATATCTACATAGCTATAAACTCAATATGTTTTAATCGACAGATGCTGGTGAAATATTAGATTGGTCAAATGCAGTACCCTCTATACTCACCAGACTTAGTTCTGAGCATTATTTCTTAGATCCGAAAATGAAAATTTATTTTAGTGTAAGATTTAACTGTTTTTATGCTATTCTTACTTACATATCAGTGGTATTAAGCACTCTTTATTCATAAACATAGAAAATTACATTTTATATATATATATATATATATATATATATAGTAATGGTTTATGGCAATCACTAGCTCACTAGGTGAGTCATTGGGGGATCAAATTTTGTAGTAGTATTGAATAGTGCTCAATATCAATAATAGAGCTGTTATACATACATATATATATATATATATATATATATATACGTGTGAGTGTGTGTGAGTGTGTGTGTCTGATGTTATCACCCTGGTTGGCGGCTGATGAGGTTAGGGTATCGCACGTGCTTTAACACGTTGTATGATAAAAAAAAAATATATATATACATGTGAGTGTGTGTGAGTGTGTGTGTCTGATGCATGCCTAAAGCATGAAGCCCAGAGTTACAGACACAACTATGTAATATACATACATATATATATATATATATATATTGATAGATAGATAGTTACCATATTCACACATATAATTATATTATTTAGTCTGGTACATTCATAGATAAATTTCAGATGTATATGGATGACTTATTGTAATATAAAGTTTTCTTGATGTATTTTGACTTGTTTGTATAAACTAGACTAATTTCCACAAAATACACCACACACTAGATCAGCCTTCCTATCATGCCCCATACAACCATATATGGAATCCACTTGCTCTGATAATTTTATATGGAAGAAAATGACAGTCACCAAGCTGTAGCAACTCAAACTCCTTGTCTAAGCTATCCTAACTTTATATATAAATGCATCTTGCTGACTTGGATAGAATTCATGCTAAATTGATTTACTTACAGGAAGAGTTATTGCTTATCTAGACAAACATAAGGAGAAATAAGAGTTTACAAATTCAACATTGAATGACAGTCAGCAGATGTGAATCCTGTGGAAGTAATTATCGAGCTATTCACAAAGAGGAGAAAGTATCTAAGCCACAAATAGTTGACTGGCTAACTTTATCTTTTGTTTGAATATTTGTTCTCAATGAATTATTAAAGATAAAAGAGAAAGAATAATTAAAGTTCCGGAAAGAGGAAAGAATACTCAACAACACCAAAGAACATTTTCACAATTTTTAAAAGAATTTCATACCAAGTTATGGGTCACTGGTAACAAATTAAACATTGTCAAATATTCATGACCTTTTTGCCAAACACTGTATAATCCAATTATTTAAAATCAATATGAATTTATTAACCCTTTTCAGACAGACTTCAAGATCTAGTCAACCAAAGAGATGTATTAGTTTACAACTGAATCTGATAATATTAGCTAGTCACTGTGTGTTATAAGCCATTGAATAAAGCTAAGTAATATGATCTCTTCTACAGTGTCAGGCAAAATGATCTGACACATTTGTAGGTTTAATAAAAGACAAATAAAGTTAAGAAACAAAAAAGTGTTTTTATTTTCAAAAAGTACATATAATGCCATTCTGTTTCATTGAAAGTTGTCTATAACTCAGCAGGTCATTTCATGTGAATTGCATCTTAAAGTTGTTCAATAGATTGAGGGCGATTACTGTATACCTTTGACTTGAGGTATCCCCAGAGAAAAAAATTGCACGGATTTAAATCAAGTGTGTCAGATCATTTTGCCTGACCCTGTATATAATGGCAGTGTACTTTGAAATTATCAATTTCTTTTGTGCTTCCAAAAGTTCAGAAGCATGAGAACTAGGCACAGATATATACATCCAAGAGATCTTGCAAACTATTCTCAACTTTGATGTTAAATTTGAAATGAAGTAAATAGATGAATTTAATTACATCAATGATTTGTACATCCACAGCAATGGCTAAGTGCATGTGTACTGTTATTATTTACTATGTTGTACTTAGTCTGGTACACAGGTTCCTGACAGCTAATAGTACCTGCTGTTCCTAAATAGACATCCATCTAAGTACTTAATAACTAAATTCGGTGATCTTGTTCGGTGCATTAAATGTGATTACTGCTTAAGTCATAATGCATGTATTCTTGATGGCAATGTATGGTGACATACAATTGGTATCACCATGAAATGGCCAAATTTAGATGTTTATATATTCGGAAAATAATCCTACAAGAATATATATGGTATAGATGGATTAACCTACATAGATAGCAAGTTCAATCGGCAGAGCTTTAAATACACTGACTGTATCCCTAGCAGAAGGTTAAGACCACCCCTAAAATTGGGTAGACTGGGTATGACACTAAACTGGTAAGGATCCAGTTCTGGTGATCTGGGGACTGGGCAGTACCCCTTCATTGCTATAGTTCTCAGGTCCACTTTGCTCCAGAGAGGTATTACTTGTTAGAATCGTATCTATGGGCCAAGTAGATCTGTTTAAAAATCAGTCTATTAAATAGGACTTTGTTAAAAAAATCACTAATTTTTGTTTTTTTTTATTCGAAAATACAAATTTATTATAAAAAATGTGGCTGTATATTTAATTAGATTGGTCTGAGCACAAATATAGCCAAGACTACTCTGATATTTAATCATATTGCCATGAACACTGGTACTAAACTCTGATCTAAGACAGAATGACTGAGAAACAATACATTCATTCTAGCAAGGATGTACAAATACTCTTATGTTATCCTACCATTAGTTATTGCTGAATGATCCATGAAAGAATACATTAAAAAGGTCACACTGTTCTCACGTAATTAAAAATGGCCCCAAAAGAAAAAGAAACTAAGTAAAAAGGGTCAGAGTTTAAAAAGAAGATAAAGGCCAAAGAAGAAAAAAATCCTTAAAGTTTTCTATTGGAAGGGTGAATGATAAAGACAGCAGAATTTAACATGAGGTGAAGTACCTTAACATGTTTACTGCCACATGACATGCACCTGCATCTTGTGATAAGCTGCAGATTGCATTTGATGCAGATGCATGTGAGTGTCCATTCTATTGTTTTCTTCAAGGCAAGATAGATTGCTAAAAGCAATGCATTAGACTCCATTTCTGTCTTGCAATGCAGAGTAGAGAACATGCTTATTATTTTGCTCTGTATGCTTTTAGATTTTAACAAGATGACCTATGAACTCGTTGGGGTCCTTTTACAGTAACAGTTCAAGATGCTTCTGATTAGAAAGGAGTAAAGAATTTTCGTTAATATTCCACATTTATCTCATTTATATTAACCATTTGGAGGGTTAAAAAATTATCCTCAATGCACATTCTGATCTTGCAAAATTAGCATCTAGTTGCCAATTGAACTGTAAAATGCTTTATTTATTGATCTGGAGCATTCTAAGTATATTTCAATCACATAAGTCTTGTTCCAATTTTGTTAAATTATGCTCGCTTATATACCATATTTAAGTAATAAGTAGAATTGTCACTGAATATTTCAACCCTAGCAATACAATCGCTATTACTCCCATTCCTACTCTGACTTGGAGTTGTAGTACCTGCAAGAATTACTATCTATTATTAAAATAGATCTGTTGAAAAATCATTCATATTCTATTGGACAATGTGTAAAAAAATAAAATCTCATCAGAAACAAGGACACAAAAAATATAGATATGAATGTACAATGAATTTGATTCCCTGAAAGTGAATACAGAAAAATCAAAGTAATACAATTAATACACAATTAAATTTACACTTTTTTATGCCCAGGTAAAACAAAAAGTTGTGCTTTTTACTTGCATGCATCTTTTTTGAACATATATGTTTTCATGCTGGTATATGGATATATACATGCATACATAAATATACAAATCTCACTTGTAAGAATAAAAGGCAAATCAAATTTAAAAGATGTATACAAAGACTTTAAAATTAAAGAGTAAATTGAAAGGCTACACCCAGTTGACATTAAACAAACAAGATTTTATTTTTTGTTCATGCCTAAAAAAAAACTTGTTTCTTACATTATATTATGTTTCATACATATAAGAAAGTATGGGACACTCAGTGAGGATTAAAGTCACAGGTAGTAACAAAAAAGTTGGGCAGATTGGGGATTTTTTAGCCTTGGTTAGGCAGCCAGTTTAGGAGTAGGAAAACTATAAATTCAATTCAGTTTTACTCCACTTAAAAAATTGAAATTGCATCACATCCCGCCCTGTCATAGATGTTTGGTAAACACATCTACATACACAAGCACAACTATATATATATTTATATATATATATATATATATATATATGCACATTCATGCATAAATATTTTTTAACTCTAATTTTATTCCTTCTAACAGTCTTTTAATCAATAAAATGTCATTTTTTTCCAATTCTTTTTTAGTCAGAGCTGTCCTGATGATCCGTTTAGGTAAAACCTAGATAGATTTTTTCAAGCACTGATATTTCCCATAATGTGATATCTTAGATTCATTCCACACTTATTTCTAAAGTAGAAAAAGAAGTGAGGTATTTGATATCATATGATTTATAAATAAATCTATCATTTATTTTGATTTTAGCCATAAGATCTTACCAAGCACATTTTAGATATAATGAAGCCGAGTCAGTGACTGGTACAAGGGCATGAAGAGAAAGGTTATTAAAAGAGACAGCAGTTGAAAGAATGAGGCATTGACAGAGTTCAACATCCCTTCCACTGGGATTTGATATGCTTGATCTAGTACTCTGGACTGTGGTCATGATTTGTTGACCAAGCCTAGAAAATGTAATACACCCTGAGTCAAAGTCCAGGTGAGTGTTCTGTAAACACCTAAATATCTATATTACATATATTCTATGATTCAGTCACTTTTTCTCTTTTGGCTGCTTGGGTGCAAGGAGACAAGCATTTACTGCGAATGGAAAATGAAGAACAAATCAAAGATACTTGAAGAGTCCTGTTCCTAGAAAAACAAAAGCGGCTGATCACATGGTGTCTGTTGTCAATTTTTTTTTCTACTTGCACAACCTCAGAGACTAAATGCTGAGAAAAAAAAAAATGGTTCCAATGCAAAAACAAGTTGTATTTTTATATGTTTCCCTCCCAGCCAATGAATATCCAGTACTGAAATAGCTGTTCCCTTGAGGCTACGCTAAAATATTTAAGTTGAAATTTTCTTACTGATACAAAATTAGAATAGAAACTGTCAAAGAATTTTAAAAAGTTGCCAAAACTTTGTGCGTGTATAAACATGGTAGAATCCATACAAATCATATTTATTTCAACATGGTTTAATTATTAACAGTTCAAAGGATCCATGAACAAAACTAAGCGAACTTAATTCTGTTGCTGTCATGAATCTGAATAACTGGTCTTTTAATATTCTTATCACAAGTCGGAGACATTTGTATTCACTGTATTAGATTGTTAAATGACCCATGTTTTGATGTTTCTATGAAAGAAAACAGAATGGAGATGAAAAATGGTTTTAAAAAGAGAAGAAAATAAAACAAAGGAAATATCTCATCATCATCATCATCATGTCGTACCGCCAGCACGGATATCCCTGGCCTTCTCTCGCCACTTCCCCCTATCGTTCATCGCCTCTGGCAGGTCTTCAGGGCTACATCCCGTATCCTCACAGAGCTGCTGTACGTATGTTCGAGCTGGTCATCCTGCTTTTGCTTGGCCATATGTGGGGGTCCATTGGAGTACACTATCATTATATCAACAACCAGCTCATTGGCCAAGTGGGTAGAGTGTTCGCCAATGGTCTGGGAGACTGGGGTTCAATCCCAGGTCAAGTCATACCAAAGACTTTAAAAATGGTACTTAATACCTCCTTACTTAACACTCAGCAGTATAAGGTATGTATCAAGGGTAAAGTGGAGCAATCCAAGTAAAGGAATTGTGCCCTCCCTTACACCTCAGTGTAGTAGCTATTGCAAAGGGAGCCTTCTGGTCACTCTCGACTATGGTCGCCAACTATTATATCAACAAAAAAGTAGATAACCAATTACATTTTTGAGCAAAACAAATCCCATAGGAAGTTATTTATAAACCTAAGCTTCACATCAGGTCAAAAGTATATTGCACCCAGTGAGAATCAAACTTACTAACAATTGCTTCCTGACTATTACATCAAGGTTTCTTTGGTTAATAGTATATCAACCTTTGTTTGATATTTAATGCCATCTTTAGAGGAGAACAGCAGAGGCTCTATTCAACCCATAGCAGATATTAGAGAGTTCATGCCTTTCCCAAGGGTATTAGTCCAAAAGTGAACAGAATAGCTTGACTAGAGTTCAAACTTACTTACTATGATGTCAATGTCTGTCACATCATCTGTTATACCACTGGGACTCCCCTCGTTATACCATGAAAGTATTAGTAACCTAACAATAATACTAAACTAGAAATACATTTGCTTTTTAAAAGATAATTTTTTTCTTTAACTTCTATTAATCTGAGTTAACATTCGGTTTTCTTTGGTTTGGTTTTATGGCATATCAACCATTGTTGATTATTTAATGCCAAATCCTATTTTTACAAATATATCAAATGTACATGATTTGTAAATACATTTTCTTGATAACTTTTAAATGAGATGAGGTAAGTTTTTTGCACATAGTTAAAGGGTTTCAAGTATTGCTATCTTATATGAATGAATCTATTTACTTTTAATCATTTTTTGCTCATAGATAAATGTATGTACATGATATGTAACAGAGCAGTTTGTCTTTAATTTCATTTTTGAATGAATTAGAATTGATTTGTTTGCAAACTAGTATTGCTATTGTTTGTACACAATTAAATATTTTCAATTATTGAAATATAACTTATACAATTCTATTTCAACTTTACTCATTCATTTGTACACAGGCAAATGATTCCAAGTATTACTATGTATCACAAACTATTCAATTAAACATAAGGTATTTGTTTACACAGTTAAATGATTTAACAGTTCTATTTAAAACAATTCAGTTTAGCATTAGTCATTCACTTATGCTCAGTATAAATTTCAAACAGTTCTTATTTGTTAAATAGATAGGATCTTATCAGGTGCTACTGATCTGGGCTAAAATGGACCAGAGAGTAATGGTAATGAAGGGGTAATCTGCATTCCCTTATGCTCCAGCATTACTGGAGCCTCACCATCAGATTGTTTAATGTCATATCCATATTTACCCAAACCCTCCGCTCGGGCAGGATATGACACAAGGTCAATTTTTTAAGCGGAGTTTAGCAGGTTTGAATTCAGAGTTTTCCTTCTCCTAGACTAGTTGCCTCACCAAGGCTGAAGAACCTAGTCTGCCCTACTATTTACCCATAGCTGGAGGGAGAATAATTGGATTCATACCTTTCCTAAGGGTATTAGTGCTAAGTGAAATGCAAACAGTCTTGTCCAGGAATTGAACTCGGATCGCCATGTCCATATCCGGTGACGATAACCATTACACCACGGGCATATCCAGTTCACTCGATGGAGGAGTCTTACCTCTCTACAGAGATGCAGTCGGTGTGTGCTACAGCCCCAGGCAACTGGGCAATCAAATGAGTTTTCTTGGCATCTAATATATTTTTTATATAAGTTTTATAAATATTTTGGGGTGTATATGAAAAAGCAGCTGTGCAAGTGACATAAGCCACCCTGTTAACAAGACTTAGAATATGATGACTGTATACCATGCAGGGTGGAAAGATCTGTCCCCAGAAAAAAAGGGACACCCAACTGCATCTGATGGTAAAGTTTCGGTTCTGTAGATCTGGGGATTGTGAAGGACCTCTTCATTGCAATCATTCCTCAGTCCTCTCTGACCCAGCAGGGTAAAACCTATTAGGGTCCCATCTAGGAGTCAAATAAGTCCATTTGAAAAGTAATTGTCCGGCTCGTTGGCCTAGTAGGTAGAGTGTTCGCCAATGGTCCGGAAGACCTGAGTTTAATCCCAGGTCGAGTCATACCAAAGACGCAAAAATGATACTTGATACCTCCTTGCTTAACACTTAGCATTATAAGGTAAGGATCAAGGGTAAAGTAGAGCAATCCAGGGAATGGAGTTGCGCCCTCCCCTACACCTCGATGTAGTAGCTATTGAAAAGGGATCCTTCGGGTCACTCTCGACTAAAGTCGCCGACTTTACTTTTATAGATATAAATTTTATTTATTTATTAAATATGGAAGTAGATTACCTATTTATGCCCTATTATATATATATATATATATATATATATATATATTTGTTTTTTATTAAATATGGAAGTTGAGTACCAGTTTATGTCTAATTATGTATATATTTTGGTTGGCAGCAATATAAGGTACATTGCAAGGGTAAAGTGGAGCAATTCAGGGAAAGGAGTAATGCCCTCACCTACACTTCGGTGTAGTAGCTATTGAAAAAG
The DNA here is from genome assembly GCA_963585895.1 of Sepioteuthis lessoniana. NCBI lineage: Eukaryota > Metazoa > Mollusca > Cephalopoda > Myopsida > Loliginidae > Sepioteuthis > Sepioteuthis lessoniana. The sequence continues at coordinate 55,032 of CAUZXS010006390.1, forward strand.
GAGCCTTCTGGTCGCCCTCGACTATGGTAGCAAACTTTATTTACTATTATTAATTACTTGAAACTGTATATGTGCAAACAAATAATTATCAAATAGAAGTGATAACTTAAAACCATGTAAATGTTCATAAATTATTTGTATTAGATAGGAATATTTGAAACCATACAGTTGTGTGCAAAGTAGCGCCCTCCCCTACATCTTGGTGTAGTAGCTATCGAAAAGGGAGCCTTCAGGTTACCCTCGACTATGGTCGCCAACTTTACTTTTTACTTACTATTTGTATTTGATAGGAAAACTTGACATCACATAAGTGTATGCAAAAACTCCTATATATCAACAACTTGAAAATGTAAATGTTAACACACAATGTATACAAGGTTTATTTTATACGTAACCTTTAGGTATGAAATAACCCTTGATGAATTAACAGGCCATTAAGATTAATAGACCAATCAAACAGTTGATGTAAGAGTTATTGTAGAAAGTAGAGACAGCAAACTGATTTTAAACTCTAGAGAAGGTTATTTGTCGACAATTTACTCTAATGTTCTTGGGAGAGATATGATTCTGCAGTTCCCCTATTATATCTGATGTATTATTTAGACTTGTAGATTTATTTTTAAATTTTAATTTTTGTATTTTGAATAATTGGCTTTCAATTATAACATACCCATAATAAGCATATATACAGGTACGTGAAACGTACATATAATGTTCATATTTACCCAACCCCTCCGCTCGGTCAGGATATGACACAAGGTCAATTTTTTTTAAACGGAGTTTAACAGGTTTTGAATTCAGAGTTTTCCTTCTCGTAGACTGGTTGCCTCACCAAGGCTGAAGAACCTAGTCTACCCTACTATTTACCTATAGCTGGAGGGAGAATAATTGGATTCATACCTTTCCCAAGGGTATTAGTGCTATGTGAAAATTCAATCAGTCTCATCCAGGATTTGAAATCGTATCGCCGTGTTCATTTCCTATGACGATAACCATTACACCATGGGCACCTCCAACGTACATATAATGTTCATAAAATGTTCATATATAACATAGAACATAGGAATCCCGAAACACGAAAAACACTTACGACTTCTTAGTTCAGGTACGAAACTTTTTATTACCTTTGAGTTAAAAGGTTTTTTGACATAAAGAGAGAGATACCATCTTTCTATGCTGACTTTTCCATCTGCCCCAAACCACATGTGACACCTGCCGCAAGGCCACTGGCCTGGCTTCGGCGAGCCCCGAAAGTCGACCGTCTTCTCCCGAGGCAGAACTCAACTTACTGACTATTTCAAATCTCCCCAAATCCTCCACACATGCTTCCGGTGCATAACGTCATTCACATCCCCTGGTCATACTCTCTCTCTGGGATTTTTATTTTGACATCTGTGAATGAGACATCCTCGCCGTGCACACATCAACACCTTCGCTCAAATTTGCACCTAACTAACCCATGTGCTAAGCGAAAGGTTCTCAGCCTAACTAAAACGAAAGGCAAGATATATAAAACGAAATCCTTCGGTCATTATATTACAAATTTAATGCAGTATTTTTTGTCAAACATTATTGATTTTTGTTTTCTACTAATTCCTATGACTCATTGATCCCAATAATAACACCTCATATGGCAAGGCCATATGCGGGGTGGTGGGGGGTCCACAGCAGCTATGTGAGGATACGGGATGTAGCCCTGAAGACCTGCCAGAGGCGATGAATGATAGGGAGAAGTGGCGAGAGAGAGTCAAAGATATCCGTGCCAGTGGCACGACATGATGATGATGATGATGATATGGCAGGGCAGATTTTTGAAAATCAAGAAAGAAAACTTAATGATTATCAGAGGTGCCCTGTCCCTGAGAATGGCTAGAATGAACAAATAGCTGAATTAACAAAGATGAGTATTTGGTGACAAGACAATTCTTCAAATTATCTTCAAAACAAATACTGTCGATAGTAATTAGGAGGTGTTAATGATGTATTGATTATCAATGTAGAAAATAGATTCAATGACGAGTTTAAATCATGGACATAGCATTAATACGCTTGGGAAAGGCATGAAACCAACTATTCTCCTTTCAGCTATGGATAAATAGAAGAGCAGACTGGGCTCTTTATCCTTGGCATGGCATTCAGTCTAGGAGAAAGACAATTCTGAATTAAAACCTGTTAAATTCCACCTAAAAATTGATCTCATGTTGCCTTCTGTTTGTGAGGAGGAGTTGGGTAAATACATACTGTTGATAGAAATTTAAAAAACAAATAAAACTGAAGCTTAGAATCCACTTTTAAGAAACAATGCTACAATGGAATAAAAATTTAGAAATAATACTACGATAATATCTTTAAAATATCAAGAGAATTCTGGGAAGGATGATATTTGGTACTTGGAATTTAAGGTTTTAAGATTGATACAAGACAGAAGCAATGGAACAAAGACAAAGAAAGCAAAAAGGAACAGAATCACAGCAGAAATAGAAAAATGTGCTAACGATGGAAAAAAGAGAGAAAAAATCTCATATGAATGTGCAGCGGGTAAACACAAAGAGAAGCACAGAAAGAACTTTAAAATATATGCAAATATATATATATATATATATATATAGTTTCAAGATGACTTCATGGTGATGATGATGATATATATACATATATATATATATATATATATACACATATACTTATACAACTATCACATATATACATACATATTTTTTCATTTCTTAAAAAAAACACTTGTGTCTGGGTATTTACATATTCATAAATATGCATATATACAAAGCAATATACAAATATGTGCATTTGTATGTGTGTTTGCGTGTGTGTGTGTGTGTATGTGTGGTAAGAAATAAGAGCAACTGGAAGTCAGTGTTAAAATTGTTTTATATTCAGTTTAACATTTTGCACTTGCCCATCAAGTATTTTCAAACAAAACTGGCAAGATTTAGAAACGCTATTCAGTTATATTTGAAAACTATGAAGAGGTAAATCTTATGAAGGAAATAAAACAATTTTAACACCAATTCCAGATTTTTAAGCCCTATTTCATACCATTTTATAGGTTCTAATATCCTGTACAATTATATATATATATATATATATATATTTGTTCTTTCGCAGGTTGAGTTATAGCAAAGACGCAAAAATGGTACTAAATGCCGGCTTGTTTAACACTCAGTATAATAAGGTAAGGATCAAGGGTAAAGTGGAGTAATCCAAGGAATGGAGTTACACCCTCCCCTACACTTTGGTGTAGTAGCTATTGAAAAGGGAACCTTTGGGTCACTCTCGACTAAAGTTGCCAACTTTACTTTTATATATACATATTTTATTTATTTATCAAATATGGAAGTAGTGTACCTATTTATGTCCTATTATCTATATATATATATATACATGTTTTTTTTTTTTTTATTAAATATGGAAGTAGTGTACCTATTTATGTCCAATTATATATATATATATATTGTGGTTGCTGAGTAGGGTTTTATGGCATATCAACCTCTGTAGTTTATTTAATGCTGAATCCATTTTTATACAAACGATCAGTTCTATTTCAAACAATTCACTTGAGAAAGAGTACACAGTTTAATTATCAAAACTATTTCTCTTTCAAGTTATTCAGTTTATTCAGGTCTTATGCTTCTGCAGAGGTACAGTGGGATGATTCTACAGCCTCAACCGACTGGGCAATAGACTGAGTTAAACATATAATAGATAATTCAGTTTAGCATAAATATGCAGTTTAGATGTCAAAACAGTTCCATTTCAAACAGTTCAGTTTAGCATAAGTACGCCGTTTAGATCTATTTTACCAGATAGGCAGGACCCTATTAGATGCTACCACTACAAGCCAGAGTGGACCTGGGAGCAATGGCAATGAAGGGGTACTCTGCATTCCCCAAAGCTCCAGCATTACTGGAATCTCACCATCAGATTTTTAGTATCATATCTAGGACACTCATTGGTGGGGGTCTTACCCCACTGCAGGGATGCAGCCAGTATGTTTTTCAACCCAAGCCAACTGGGTATATATATATTTTTTATTTATTAAATATAGAAGTTGAGTACCTATTTATGTGCAATTATATATATATATATATATATATATATATATATATACTTTTTATTTATTGAGTATTGAAGTAGAGTACCTCTTTGTACGCAAATAAAATAATAGCTATTCTTAAAAATTGAGCACTCCCAGCAGATGAAAACATATATATATATAAATATATATGTTAAAAATTCTTTCTGTAATGTAAAGAATGATGATGGCTCTGGGATAAGATATCTGATTGACACAAAGTCAGCTGGGTTTTAATCCCTGCTTGAAGCATCTCTCATGTCTAGAAACACTAAAGAGTCATAATACAAGAAAACAGTCTGTCTATAGATGACAATGCATATATATATATATATATATTGTCATCCACAGACAGAATTAATAAGATTGTCATGTAGAGGTGAATCAACATTTACTTCTTTTTGGTTGTATCCTGCTCTACTGGCCACGAGCTGAGATCCTTTCTGATTCATGATAAAATGTTCTTACAACTATGCGTTTCTTTCAACAATATATATATATATATATATATATATATGAAGAGGATTATGTTACAATATAGAGACTTTTGTAAAAAAAGCATTTTCCTTTTCATCACATATATATATATATATATATACATATCTATATATTGTCATCCACAGACAGACTGTTTCGTTCTATCAGAACTCTTCAGTGTGGCTAGACACATAGGATGCTCGAAGCCGGGATATATATATATATATATATATGCTCCCCCATGGGGGTTGAGCTCTCTGGCGAAGGAATTGCTGGCCACCGCTAGCATAATGCAAAGCTCTTCGAAAGAATTGAGCACTCTGGTAGCCGATAGGGTATAAAAAAAAAAAAAATTTAAACAAAGGCTGCTGCTGCTGTTTCTAAAAATAGAAATACCTTAAAATTCCCTTAGCCAACGTGGTCCGCTTGGTGGACGAGTGGTTTGAAACACAGTCTAACGTAAAGTTGGACGGGTTTTGATCCCGGCTTCGAGCGTCCTGCATGTCTAGCCACACTGAAGAGTTCTGATAGAACAAAACAGTCTGTCTGTGGATGACTATATATATATATATATATAGGAAGATATCAGAAATCATCGTAATTTTTGTATTTTGATGACTGAAAATTATAAATCTCAATCTAATTTGGTCCTATTTGTTTCTCTTTATCATCTCTGTCACATTTATACAAAATACCCCTTTAAAATTAACTCTGACATCTGAATATATCGACATGTTTTATCAAGTACTTGGTATCTTTGATTAAACTGTCGTTTTGCCAAACACCAAAATCATATTTTTCTTTTCCCTTCCCATCTCACTGTATCAATCTATTTGCAAGCTGTATATATATATATATATATATATATATATTTATTTGTACACACATGCTTATATATGTATGTATGTTTGCTTATGTTGAGATTTAGTTACATCTGTATGAGCATGTTCATAATAATAATTTAATATTTGTGAATTTTTGTTATTTGTTTAGTTGTTGCTTAAGATACATGATTTAATTACTTCTTGCGATTATTAAAGGCTTCCTATTCATGAAATTAATTGATTTTCCGAAAAAATAATGTGCACTGCCATTTTCATAATAAATATACTGAATTTTTCGTTCTGACATAAGAAATCACTGCTGAAGCACAAATCTTAGAACATAACTTTTCATTAATATTGCTGCACTGTTTTCTTCATTAGTTGTAATCCTCTTTAAAGTATATATATGAATATACACACACATACATACATATATATATATATATATATATAGGAATTACACATAGTGCAACAGTTATCATAAGGAAATTTACTGGACAAAACTAGTTCATATAGTGGATGAGGTTGCTTGCATTTTACTTTTCACAAATGGTTTTGGGTTAGGCCTTCCTCCATCTCTTGTCTCCCCAGATTTGGGTTAGTAGTGGCATGAACTGGGTTCTTTCATTTTGGTTAGGCAACCAATATTGGTAAAGGAAAAATTCTGAATTCAGAATCTTAGGAATATTTTTCAGGAGAATCTGCAGCATATTTGTGCAATATTCCAATGTCATCAGCTTATCCTCAACCTGTGTTTTTTTCTACTCAAAGACGCTACTATTAAAAATGAGTCATCAGTATATGTTGCTCACAATTCTAACAGAACTTGTGAACCCTCATATATCTAGATCTACAGGAGATATTCCATCTTTTGTGTACATATGTATACACACACACACACACACACACACACACACACACACACACACATATATATATATATATATACACACATGAATATATATATGTATATATATATATATACATACACATAAATAAATAAATAAATATGTATATATTTTATATATATATATATATATATATATATATACTTTCTCATTAGTGGGTAAATGATATTTCCTGTATGTCACACTTATTTTCCATTTTCTATGAGATATCACATTACAATGAAAACATTTTTATTACTCCTTACAAATAAAAGTGGTTTACAGAGTAACAATCTACTGAATGCTGCATACATAACAAACCATATATATATATATATACAAATTACTGTGGTTCTCCATGTTTTATTTTTTATTGAAATAATCTTGATTCACACACACATACACACACTATGTATATATATATATATATATTTGTGTGTGTGTAATAATTCTAAGTAGCTAATTTTCTGTAACTGTGAAGTAAGTTTATCTTATCTTTTAGCAAAATGCCTTTTGGCTTTCAGGAATTTTTCTAGATCCTAATTCTACAAAATTTATCTGACGCTGAATAAGACATTTATTTTATTTATTATTATGTTGTTATTATATGTTGTTTATGCCTCCTTGAGTATCTAAGCTTTTTTGATATCTTCACATATCAACATTTATATCACTGGAAACACTGTCATATTTTTTTGTTAATCTGGCATATGGTTAGAGTGTTCACCAATAGTCTGGGAGACTGGGGATTCAATCCCAGGTCACGTCATACCAAAAACTCAATAAATGGTACTTGATGCCGCCTTGCTTAACACTCAGCATTATAAGGTACGCATCAAGGGTAAAGTGAAGTAATCCAGGGATAGGAGTCACGCCCTCCCTTACACCTTGGGGTAGAAGCTATTGAAAAGGGAGCCTTTTGGTCACCCTCAACTACGGTCGCCAACTTTACTTTTACTTATATATATATATATATATATATATATGTGAGTTTGTGGCATTTACAAGAGTGCGCGCACCCACACACACACACACACACACACACATGCACTCACACACACAGGGATCCATGCATATATATGTGTGTGTGTGGCACTGTAGGAGGTTTCAAGCATTCAGCTAAGGTGTGTGTGTGTGTGTGTGTGTGGGTGGGTGGGTGGGTGTATGGATATTTATATACATTCACATACTGACAATCACACATGTATTTATAATTTGTTAAAAGCACAACACTTCATTATTTAAGCCTTTTATTTTGAAGCTTACCAATTTTTAACTTCATTTCTTACTTTTCCTTCCACTTCTCTGTCTGCCTGTAAATCACAGCTGGTTTTGCAATATTTAGTTTGGATTTATCAAAAGAGTTTGTTTTTTTTCTTTTTAATATCTTATGTAATGAATCAAAATATTTTTCCTTTAATTTCATAGAAAATAGAAACAAAATAACATTGAAAATACAGTAAGATCAAGATTGACATGTTTTTGCATCTATGACCAAAAAGACAAGGAAAAAGAAAAAGACATGAAAATTAAGAAGCTTAAAATGCATTATTAAAGTTAAGCAATAATGTTGTGCCTTTAACAAAAATTAAAGAAAAATAATAATTTCCAGGATATCTATATATTTTTGTATAACAATACATATATATACGTATGTATATAGATATAAAAATCAATCCAGGTCGTATAGATATACAGTGTGAGGCAGAAGTAATAGTTTAGGGCAGTTAATGTTTATATTAATATTATTTACAGCCCTATTAGTTCTGCCTTACTCTCTATCTATATATGTATGTATGTACATATGCATGTATATAGATATGAATAGTTGATACCAGACAAAGGAATATTTCGACTCACCCTCTTGCTCTACCTGGGCACATTACTATTCAGTGAATACATGGTGTGGTCAGTAAAAGAGGCAGGATTGCAGTACGCAGAAGCAGGGAATGGTAGGAGAGTGTAACAGCTGTGTGTACAGATGATGGAGTGTCTGAAACTATACAGGAACAGAGAAACACGCTGACTAGATTAAGAGTACAAGGATAAAACCAATTCTCACCACTTGGCCCATTCATCATCATCATCATCATCATTACCACCATCAATAACATCATTATTATTATTATCATTGTTTTATTCACCTCATTATGTTTGTTGCTGTCTTTTTTTTTTCTCTTCATTTATTGAGTAAAATTGATTTTTGTTTATTCTTTTGTTTTGGGGTCAGTTTTTGTTTATATCTATGGGTTAGTGGAGTCAATCATTATTAGTTTTTGGTGACTTTTTGTCATTTCACTTTTAATGTATTAATTGTAATTTCTCTTTAAGAATACTTTCACTTAGCAACCAAGATATTTTGCTTGTAAGTTATACTCTCACATACATACACACAATAGATTACATATGTACATGTGTGAGTGCATACATTTGTTTATATATATATATATATATATATATATATATATATATATATATATATATATTTCAAAGGGAATTGGTCCACTTACAGACATGTATTTTTTCAAGAATTATTTACTAAATTCTTACATGTATGTTTTCAGCTTGTTGCTTTCATCAGAGAACTTATGTAGCACAAGAACATATAGATGGGGCACCTAATGATACATGAACTCAATCGTGTAGTTCTACTAACAGACCTAAACAAGTGTGTTGCTGTCTCATTGAGGACCCCATTTACATGGCTTTGTGGTACATATGTTCTCTGATGAAAGCAACAAGCTGGAAACATACAGACATGTGAGAACAAAATAAATAATTCTTTAAAAAATAAAAATCTCTTAATGAACCCATTAATTTTGAAATATTTACTCTTTTCTTTGTTTGCACCTACAACAAATTTTTTTTTTACATATATATATATATATGTGTGTGTATATCATCATATAAATATAGTAATATGGTTTACTATTTTTTTGGAGAAGGAGTGCTCAATATCAGTAACAGGGCATAGGTATATATAGGTTTTAATAGCACAACCACAGAGGTCAGCAGTGTTTGACAAGTGTCATTTTCATGTTTATATGATCATCAGACTAAATTAGAACTACACTCACCAAGTACAGTTGACTGTCTAGAGAATCAAATCTCAGATTTCTCTCTCTCTCTCTATCTCTCTCTCTCTCTCTCTCTCTCTCTTTCACTCTATTTATATATATATATACCCATGCAAACACACACACACACACACACACGCACACACACTCATACACACATATATAGATAGATAGATAGATACAGAGAGAGAAAAACAGAGAGAGAGAGATCAAGCACATCAATAAATCTAATTCAATGATGAAAAAGCTTAGTGATGAAAAAACTGCTATCCACAACAAATGATTATTTTAAACATTTCTTTCTTTTTGCAATGTACACAATTCAGTTATGAATATTTATCACAAAGATTGAAATCCATACAATGGAAAGTTCAAATCAAATTTTACTTATTAATCATGTATCAAGCTCTGGACTTATTGAATATTTATAAATGTATATATTATATATATCATATTAGATATGAATATATATTTATTAATACATGTATGCAATTATATATACATATTTTAAAAGCACATTAGAACAATTCTAAGAGAAAATTTCCCAGAATATAATTTTATGTTATAATTCCAGTTAAAGTGTTAGATATTTGATACATAAAAGTTGCTTTTACAAAATTAGTTTTATATCAATATATGCCTCTAAATTTTATATAATTTTACTTCTACAAATATATCTGACCATTTAAACATTATTCTAATAAAACGTATGAGCTTAAAAAAAAATTGTAGATGTTATAAATATTTATGCTAATATATGTATTTGTGTGGAGGGGAATGATAGAATTTGATATTATTAGACTCAATGCAAGTTGGTGCCTATATATATATATATATATAATCATCATCATCATTACCACAGATTTCCCTGATTCTCTCTCACCATTCCTCCCTATCATCCATCGCTCTTAGCAAGTCATCCAGACTACATCCTGTGTCCATACAGAGCTGTTGTTGGTAAGTTCTTGTTAGTTGGCCAACACTAGCATGTTTATGTGAAGGGGCCCATTGGAAAATGTCACCTATGAGTTTGTCCTTATATATATATATATATATATATAATTGTGTATAATTTTGAGAAACCAGTCCAGTTATTTTGTCATAATCCAAGGTTGATTGGAATTTCTGTTGAGTGCTCAATGACAACAGCTATCGGGTATATAATTAATTTTCAGAAGGAAACAAATGGTTTTTTTTTGTCTCTTCTAGCCAAAAGCAAGGTAGGAAAGTCTACATAATAGTTGAAGCACCAATGTATTAAACTATCTGATGAAGATCATAATGACCAGAAATAAATTTATTACGGAAGCACTAAATGGAAGTTTTTTCATCAAATTTATAAAATATGTATATATTTAGAGAGAAAGAGAGAGAGAGAGAGAGATAGTGAGAGGGGATTTAAGTGTACATGATATAAACAGGAGTATGTTTAAAGATCCTCTTTCAACAACTGGCACAACTATTTTTATTCCTTCTTTTTTTCACGTTATTAATCAAAGGTGAATGATTTGCTCAAGTGTTTATCCACCCATTTCCTTTTACACTTGCTATCATGACATTCGAAAGATAAGACCTTCTTCGTCAGGATATCTTGTGATGAGGCAGAACACAATGATATGGTTTCAAGCCTTTTGCAAAGGTGTTACACTAAAGGGAAACAGCTATATTTGAAAATCAACTTTGATTTTCAGGTTCTGGTAGCCATACAACTAATTACCAAAACAGTATATTATATTAACCCAACACATACTCAAATGCACATATACATATATATATATATATATATATATATATATATATATATATATATTAACCGGCTCACTGGCCAAGTGGGTAGAGTGTTTCAGGTTCAGGTAGCCATACAACTAATTACCAAACCAGTATATTTATATTAACCTAACACATACCCAAATGCGCATATATATAATTAACTGGCTCACTGACTCACAGGAGACTTGGGTTCAATCCCAGGTCGCGTCATACCAAAGACTTTAAAAATGGTACTTGAGACCGCGTTGCTTAATACTCAGCAATATAAGGTATGTATCAAGGGTAAAAGGGAGAAATCCAGGGAAAGGAGTAGCGCCCTCCCCTACACCTTGATGTAGTAGCTATTGAAAAGGGAGCCTTCGGGTCACCCTTGACAACAGTCGCCAACTTTACTTACTTATATATATATATATATGTATATATTATCATATTTTTCCTATTATATGCATATAGATATTTTTACCATTCATATGTAAGCCTTTGTGTATAGTCTCCATTTTTTCTTTTTTTAATAAGTAAATATGGTGCATAGATGTATATATATATATATATGTACACATATGTACATGCGTACATGTATGTAAGCATACTTTTTGTTCAACTCCTGGACAAAGCTGATTGCATTTTGATCTGCAGTGCTGCCCATAGGAAATGCATGAATCTATCTGGTCTCCCTCCAATTGTGTAAGTAGTTGGGTAGACTGTTTTTTTAGCGTTAGGGAACTGAAAAAGGCAAAGAAAAACTCTGAATTCAAACCAGATGCTCTCCACTGAAAAAAATTAACCTTGAGTCACATTCTGCTCATTTCAGAGGAATTATGTAAATATGTACTCACTTTTATTTTAAAATACCTATGTGTGAGTTGAGAAGTCATGTGTGTGTGTATGAGTGTGCATATGTTTTAGGGGTTTGTTTTAATGTTATAATTTACAAATCACTGCATGATGAAATTAGTCCATTAATAATCTTTATTTTACAATTTTATCTTTGCAATTTGAAAACTAATTAAAACAATTAAAAACTTAATTAGAATTACAGCTATTTGCTTATAATCTTTGTATATATAACAAATGTTTCTCTTAAACTTTTATCCTGTTTCTAATGATTAAAATCATCCAAAATATTTTGCATCATGTTTTTTTTTTCTAATCTATACACTTGTTAATTTTAAAAAGTTTAATCTTGTTCATTTCATTGTAAACAATTTGATTTTAATCAGTTTTGAATTACAGGATTTGATAATTGCTCGGATTCATTATTCAGTTTATCTTTGAGCAAATGTTAGTAATTATTTATCTGATCACAACTCTTGATTAGGATCATTTGGTTATTGTTTGTTACTAACTGTTCAAATAAAATCCATATCATCGGACTTTCAGTTCTTATTATCTTCTTTGTTTTCTTTCAATATAATGATAGTATAATAAACTAAATTTTAAAAGTTTGCAAATTGTTTTAAAAATTAATTGCTTTTATAGAAATTATTAACTCTTTAATTCAATATTAGTTTTATTTTTCTTCTGTAAGTTTTCAATTGAACAATACTGGTTTAGAATCATATTTTTCTGCAAGACAAATAGACAAATAGATAAATGACAAGCTTATTTACATATGTACACATACATACATACATATATATTTATATACACAAGAATAGTAAAATCCAACAACAGAGAATGAAAAATTAAAAAATAAAAACCTCTAAGTCTACAGATCTGATCATAATAAAATTGTTGTATATAAAAACTCATTCTACACAATGGTAAATTTGCATGAAAAAGAACCAAGGAGAGAGAATTTTATATAATAAGCACTGTTTATTACAAAAAAATTGTTTAGCATCCAGAATTAATGGACAAAATTGTAGATACACTTGAAAATTTGATTAACAACATAATTGATTTAATATTGATGCAGAATATCAATAATACATGTGCAGGTCACAGCTTTTAAGTCTTTTTGCAAATTTATGATCATGTCTTCACTAATTTCTCTCTTTATTCAGGTGTGATGTTGTTCCATTTCTCCTTCTTTGGCCTCATATCAGTCATTTTCATTGATTTCTTTACTCAAACATAATCACTGATGATCTTCCAAATATTCTCAATTTGATTGATATGTAGACTTTGGATGAACAATGACATAAAAGTTGGCGACCGTAGTCGAGGGCGACCGGAAGGCTCCCTTTTCAATAGCTACTCCACCGAGGTGTAGGAGAAAGTATTCCTTCTTTCCCTGGATTGTTCCATTTTACTTTATATTGCTGAGTGTTAAGCAAGGAGGCATCAAATACCATTTTTAAAGTCTTTGGTATGACATGACCTGAGATTGAACCCAGGTCTCCAGGACCATTGGCGAACACTCTACCCACTAGACTAATGGGATAGATTAGATATTTCAGCTTCAAATAATTGTTGAACTTTTATCAATGTAACAAGGAGTATAAATATAGTTACAGAAAATCACTATAAAAGAACAAATTGTTCAATAATAGTCTTATAAAGTAGAATGTTTACCTAAACTGTATTTATTAACCCAAATCCTTCTCCATGGGCAAGTTGCAACTGAAGGTCAAGTTTTAAGCAGAGTACAGTTAGTGTGAATTTTTCTTTTTCCTAGACTGGTTGGCATATCAAGGCTAAAGAACTGGATGTATCCTACTATTTACCCTAAGCTAGATAGAGGAGAAATAGATTTATGGCTTTCCCAAGGGCATTAGCAAAAAGTGAAATCCAAACAGCTTCATCCAGGATTTGAACTCAAGTCACTAAGTCTATTTTTTATGTTGATAACCATTACACCTCTAGGGCCTCTATTTACTTTGACTTTAACATAATGTGCAGATGAACAGCTGTGCTGGAAAACATCATCTCTACTAATATGCTATTACCTTCATTGTAAAGGGATTTTTTTCACACATTTGAGAAGCAATCTCTCTTCTTTACACCTTCTGACAAGCTGCTTGTGAACAAAGCCAACAAAACTGAATTTACATTCATTGCCCAATTTCTACATAATAGATGCTGAATTTACATTGACCTTTCCTGTAATTTATTTATTTCTCTTCATCAGATCAAATTCCATAAGTCTCTGTCTTCGTTATTTTTCTGGGTTTTTTTTTTTTTAGTCTTTTGTTTTTTAATTCTTCTTACTTTATATCTTTTTGTTCCCTCTCAGCCTCCCCTTTCTCACTTTTCTTTTAACAGTTCTCGATTTTTTCATCTCATCCCCCATTCAGAACCATTCTGAAATATAAGGTTTGATAAAACAAGTATCGAAACTGAAGCTTAAAATTTTGAAATTATAAAATCTAAAATCTCAATAAAGTGTTGTATATTGACCCTTGACCGAGCCGTCAATCAGAGATGCACCTGTGTAAATAAGCGGAAGAAGGAGCAGAAGAAGGAGCAGAAGCAAGTGGGCATTATGAAAGAATATAGGCAGCTGAGTTAGTTGGAGACAGGAAGGCCAGAGTGAGGGCTAGCTCACACACTGAGGGCTATGGCCCTCAGCGAACCCCGGTTGAGCAACCCCAGCCAAGATGCAGAAGAAGTGCTGCTATGGTCAAGAGAAGAATTTGGGTCAATATAGCTGTCTGTTCTTGTCTCCACTCATCTCTTACACACAACAGAAACATCAAGAATAAACTGTGAGAGATATATTTTTGTAAAGAAGTGTGTTCGTTCGTTCATTAATTGAAGTTCATCATTATCGTTGATTATGTTTCTGCTTATATGTGTATATATATGTGGCTATACAACAAAAGAGGGATGCAAATATGAACAATTTTTTTAATAATAATACAGTGATGATTTCTACATAACATAAAGAAGTCATTTCTCAACATCTAAACTGATATTTAGACTTTGTTTATCAAGTTAACACCAATTCCTGATACTTTTTATAAGTAGCTTTTAAAGAAATACAGCTTCATACAAATGCAACATACTTGATACTCACCAATTTACAAGGCTTGTCTTACTTTTTGGTTCTGCTTGCTGATGTGGGATCTGATGGTTGGGAAATATGCATAAAACCCTGCCTCCCATAAACAACATGACACTCTCTGCCAAGACACTTTCATGCCAAATTCTTTAGTTATCTGACATGCAATGCCTCCTGCTGCATCAAAATAGTCCACCATGGTGATTCTTTGTATTGCCAGATTCTGCCAGGAACTCTTTTGACATGATCACCCCCATTCTTTTAGCTGACTTAGATAAGTCTGTATAATCATATTCTAGAAATTACAGCTCTACTTTTGTAGTAGCTGAAAACGTCTTCTCTTAAGTTTTTTTTATGACAATGTGATATCTAATAGACTCATCAATTCACTAAGGCTTTTTCCATTGATGTAAGTTTTGAAACAATGATGAAGACAAATAAAGAATATTTGCTTACATTGTAATATTACTAGGTCTTATGGATAATTCTTTTCTTCCTTTTTTTTGGCTCATTCCTTTCCTAATTGCCCGGGACAATTTGCAAAATTCATCTACCAATCCCAACCTGAAACTAAGACACTTATTGGAAAACATGAAAGGATCTTAAATAAATTATACAGACAAGATTCGTCTTTATTATTTAATGAAATATGCTTAAATTAACAGCAGCTGCCTAACTACACACACACACACACGCACACACACACACACACACACACAGAGGCATATATATATATATATATATATATATATATATATATATATGTATAATTTCATGCACAGTCACACACCCTCACACAGTGTGTGATATGCATGACTATTGTTCATCAGTTCTGTATAAGGTTAAAAATCAAAATATTGAAATATCTTTTCCTAGAAGCCAGTAATTAAATCATAAAATTTGATGAAATTATTCACCAAACTAAAATATTAATGGAATGCCATATCAAAATAAGCTTGTTAAAATCAATTACAGTTTTAGATCTATTCATTTGCAAAACCATTAATGATGTAGACAGATAAGGAACATTTGTTTACATTGTAATATTGTCATATTTTGTAAGGAACTACATTGTTTTTTTTTTTTTGATAAATCACCTATAAATAACATTGAGTGGTTCTCTTGTTTTAGACTCTGCAATTTGCGTAATTAACATTTTTTTTGTTCTGTAAATTCCTTTTTCCTCGGTTCTTTTAATGAAAATTTACCATCAAATAATACAAGATTTTAAAGAATATTTGCTGCAATTTTTACTTGATTGAATCAGTATGATTGGAAAGTTTTGATTTCTAAATTTCATTCTCTAACTGGCGGCTACTGTATACGTTGTTTTTTTTCCCCTAATCTATAAGTTTAAGTACACAACAAATATCAACCATACATGGTTGCATATGAGCAATCATATACACACACACATATATATATATATATATATATATATATATATATATATATATATATATATTCACATTTTGGGTGTAATTCTGATTGTAAATTCAATATCATTTTAGAATAATTTAAAAACAAAATTTGGAAAAAGAGATTTCAAATTTATTTTTTTCGCTATAATATCATTTCTGCAGTATGAAACACTTATACATACTTAAACAAAACTCATTGGTTCCCTTCCTGAAATCAAATTTTATTTCTTGATAGTTTTATGTCCGCAGAAACCATCATTAATAAGATCAGATTCTGTGCACATTTATCTCCTCGAATATTATCTACCAGTCCAGGAAGATTTGAATTCAAGCATTCTTAATAAAACATTAGAAATGTTGTTCAATCTTATACTGCCATATCTTATTCAATCCTAGGCTGATATCTATGCCCATGAAATTCTGGAAGAAATTTGCTGATACAATTCAGAATATTCATAAATATGTTTTCAAAAATATCTGCCATATTTTTTAGATATTGGAACTTTATGACAGCAAAGTTGTGTATCATGTATGATGAAATTATATGTACAAATGTCAGGAAGTGGAGTCCCAGTGGCACAGTGGCAAACATACTCAGTTGAGGCATCGTAATTTTGAACTCTCATTGGACTTGTACATTTGCTTTTTGACAAATACTCTTGGAAAAGGCATGAACTCACTTATCCCCCACCCAAGGTGTGGGTTAATTAGTGCCACTACTGTTCTTCTACAAGGATGGTTTTGGCATTAAATAACCCACAAAAGAGAAGATACCATCAAATAAAAGAAAAAAAAACAAATGTCTGGTTAACACAAAGAATTGAAAACTTATCTACATAAATATAATCTTTAAATGATTACTGTAATCTATTGACTTAGTTTATTTTATAAAGACTCAAATGTACACTCCCAAATGCATATATTCATTCACACACACACACACACACACACACACACATACATATATATATATATATATATATATATATATAAGCATATGTATACACATACAGTGAGAGAGAAAAAGAGGGAGAGGTAGAAACAATATATATATACATCTATATCATAAGCAATATTATTTGATGACAAAGATCATATACCTATTATCATTTTTATATATTTGTTTGATCATTTCTATCTTTAGAAAGAAAACACAAAAGAATATTGATTCACTTCATCAAATTCTAATATAAAATTTATTATTTACAAATTTTGCAATTGAATGTTAGTAATATGACATAGTTACACATATATCAATAAATATCTTAAAAATCATTCTAATATTTATATATCATATATACGTACATATATGTATATTTACCAATATACATGTATAAACAGGTTCATCAGATCAAAATTCTATTATAAGACAATATAGACATATGTAATGAATATGGTTTTTTTTATTGATTTTTGGTTATATTCATAAATATCTATATCCGAAAATGAATAGATCCACAAATGATTTCAAATTTGGTACAAAGGTTTTTATTATTTGATATACTTGTTCTCTATAGTATATCAAATTATGAAAACCTAATTACCAAATTTGAAAATCATTTGTCAACTCATCTTTTTAAAATATTTACTTTTCTCTCATTATACCTCCAACAATCTCTTATACATATATATATATATATACATATATATATATATATATATATATATATATATATATATATATATATGTTTACTTTTCTCTCATTATAACCACAACAGTGTCATATATATATATATATATATATATATATATATATATATATATATATGTATATGTTATGACAGTGCTGATTGTCACTAAATCACTTTGTGGGTATGTGTTTGTATTTTTTTGTATTTTTTCGATTTTCCATTCATTTCATTTTCTTAATTGCCTGATGATTGTTGTTTGGCAAAAAACTCCATGAAACCTAGGGTCACAGTCTAAATTCCATGAATCAAATATATATCTAATGCATATATATATATATATATATATATATATATATATATATGAGATAGTTGTGGGTATAACGAGAGAAAAATAAATATTCTAAAAGGCAAATGTCAATGAGATGCTGACTATATAGGTAAGACTATTTAAAGGCTAAAAGTCAGAGTTAAACAACATGTCCCATGAGATTTATTAAGAAGGCCTCAAAATGCTAAATCCAAATCTTCCCAGTTACAAAATATATTGATGACTCCTTCTCTGTTGTGTGGAAAGCACAGTCTAAGCAAAACATCTTGTCCTTTTGGAGGCTATAGCTATTAAGCTATATTCCCCGACCTTGTACGGGCAGAGAAGGCAATTTGATATACTTAGCTTGTTTGGTGAATTGTGTGGAAATCAAGGAGATGACTTTTTTCTTTTTTAAACTGAACCCCTCACCATCTACTGTGATTTCTTACATTTACTTTAATTGATTCCAGTGTATTTTGGTGAAAAAGCTCCCGACAAAAGGGTCCTTTCAATTTATTTTATTATTCTAACAAATATATTATGATTCCAATAATATACATCCAAATAAAATTTTATTTATATCAATAATTTATATATATATATATATATATATATATATATATATATATATATATATATATATACATATATATATACATATATATATATATATATATATAGATATATATATATATATATATATATATATATATATATATATATATATATATATAGAGAGAGAGAGAGAGAGAGAGAGAGAATAGAATAGAATAATTATATTCTCACCTTTTTTGACTCATTCCAAAATTAATAGTTTCATATGTTTTGAAAGAAAAAAAAACACTATTATCAGGTCGGAAAAGTTTGTTTGCGGTTGAAGATGGTGTTTTTTTCTTTCACTTTCAAATCCCACGATGCTATAAGTAATGGACTGAGCCAAAGAGAATAGAATTATTTACTTTTTATACTGCTCAGCTGGCTAGCATATGAGCACTTTGTTTTATCAAACTTTATCAAATGATTTTTTTTCCTCATATAGTATTTTTTCTTATTTTTCATTATATATATATATATATATATATATATATATATATATATATATATTCATTTTTGTACCTTTTATATACTCCCACTTACAGTCAGACACACACACACACACACACACACACACACACACACACACACACACACACATCATTAACAATTTGATTGTATTTTAATATTGGTATTCTTAAAAACTCACTCTATGAGATTTATAATTCTCTGAAAACTCATCAGACTTCATGAACAAATGCCTAATTCTTTAGATTCATCATCAAAATTAGAATGACATGAAGTCTTTTTGTAGCTCCTGTGCGTAACATAGCATGATGTTTGTGTTTTATTTATATTGATTGACCCTGGTGATATTTTTGTGTGTTGGTTGTCAAACTCTCTGAATTATTTAGATAAGGTCTGTTTCAATTTTTACAAATATTTCATCTCATTAGACAGGAATTGGTAATCAAAAAGAATAGATAATTTATAATATTATAGAAATTTATTATCCATTCGTTTTTGACTTGTAATCAATTTGGGATAAAATAAATACTGGTAAAGGTATAATGATAAATGACTAATTTATTGTCGACCTTTTACTC